>FIZU01041395.1:0-13898 GCA_900064475.1 Pseudococcus longispinus | reverse complement strand
GGGGGGGGGGGGGGGGGGGGGTTGAGATTTTTTTGCCTCAAGATTTAATGCGTGTGTTGGATGACTTTTTGGATTTGAAAAAATTCAGAGATTCTGACTTTTTCAACTTTGAAAATTTCATCAAAGCGGAGGGAAAAAATTAGTTGAAAATCTTATCAGATCTGAACCGGACAGAAGGCAAAATAATAGCCTGACACCCTCCCCCCCCCCCCATCCGATTAATGATAAAATTTCATTTTTATTGAAAAAAGGTCTAGAAAATTCTAATTGAAATGAGAAATTTTAATTTTTAGTTACCTCAATCACTCTAATTTTTCAAATAAAACAAAAAATGGTGTAATTGAACCACCTAATTTGGACGATTGAAAATATGTAGTGATTTTATTGAATTTCGAATGGTTCAAGAAAGAATTGAGGTTCATGAAAACTCACAAAAATGGCCATAAAAATGATTTTGGTTTCAAGGGCGTCAAAAATGACGAAGTCTTCTTACCCCTTCCTTCGATTTGTCTCCCATACCACATTCGTACATTCAAGTAAACCAATTCACGAAGAATTCTTCAATTTCTCCATGTTTTTCCACTCAAACATAGATCTTACACCAATTCACCTACCCTAATGGTCTCTAATTGGACATTATATTTTTAAATTGCATACGGTTGTCATGTTTTTTGATTTGTGTTTCCTTTACAAGCGCGTACCAAAATATGAAAAAAAATAAAATAAACTAGCCTACAACTTCTTGCTAGTCCGAAAAATTAACTCGTCGTGTCGTTGAATTAATGGCGCCTTAATCAAACCGGTGCAGTGTGGAAAAAACCACTAAAATTGAATACAAAATCGCACGTACGAGTATTGTTTTTTACATGCGATGTACACACATCTACAAACTCGCCAGTGGAAGAAGAAAAACAAGGCCGAAAACTTCCGCATGTTACAAAAAAGCAAAAAAAAAACACACTGTGTGTTTTTCACGCAACAATGAAACCGTACATGTGTAAAAAAGAACCATTTAAAGCTGGCAAATTACTCTCGTATACAATTCGCGAAAGCAATTGGCACTAATTTCGTATTTAGTGGAGCTCGCCCCTTCTACTCCTCCTTTCTTAGGCTTGTTTCGCGTGTAGATACATGTTAAACATATATGAAGGTAAAAGGGAGAAAGAGAGAACATGTGTGTAGAAGTTGGATAAAGGATACGACGACGTGTTGTACATTGTACGTACAATACGTATACGTATAACGTAAGTACCTATAATAAGAAGTATGTACATATTATAGTCGTCAATTAAATATGCACGCGGAAACCTTAAACCCCGATAAACCGGGCCAATTAGACGATAATATCGCGTATGCGAAAAACTTTTGACGCGATTTAATCACGATATAAATGAAAAAGTTGTGTGTAGCTCGAGCTACAAAATGTGCACTGTGCAGTGCATGGTTATCGAGTACATATGGCGATGCAATGCGAGCTACTTGATTGCGGAGGAGGGTAGTGGAGCGATGCACCATCGCCATCGGTCTCCTTATATAATTTACGTTTGGGTTAACCTTGTTCGAGCGTAATGAACCATAACTGACCCGTAACATTTAATACTTTACGAATCGTGGTAGTAGGTGGAAATTCTTCGACTCGAGTCCGCCACCGAAATAGTGGTGTATTTCCTGGCTTTTTTGGTGTTATATTGACAATGGATCAGGTCGTCGAGCAAGTCAGAACGATAATCGTGGGATGATAAAGATTAGGGTTAGAAATGCACTAATTGATGGTTCGAACGAGGTGTAATTTTTCAAAATACAGGATATACGTATTTGAAGAGGAATCGTTGATTCGTTCGTGTGAGGTGTCGAACGTGCTAGCTGCTGGTGGAAAATTGCGATAATTTGTAGGTATAAGTGACTCGAAGGTGTGAATTTTTACGTGTTAAAAAACTGAAAAATAATTAGCCCTTTTTTTCGTCGAATACCTACCTGTGTACCTAAATTGTATTAATTATTGTGAAATTGGTAAATGTGTGCTTTTAAATGATTAAGAGAAGTTGAAATTTTCGTGTACCCTAATGATACATTGTGGCGAATTCAAATTATACCTGGGAGTGATTTTTTCAAACGACAATTACCATTTGATCATTTCTTTGAACGTTACGTTCCCATTTGTCATAATATTTCCTTAGTTCCGAGTATTGTGGTATTAAAGCGAATGTGTTTTTGAAAATTAACATTTTTTATTGTGTAAAAAAATTCAAACAAGTATTGTTCTTGAAATTACGAATCAAGGTCGATGTATTTTTGTACTAAAATCCACGTTGAGGATTGATTTATGCTATATAATAGGTTGGAAGATGATTAGGGTGATTTTAAAGTAATGGGGAGGGGGGGTCAAGATTTTGAGTTCAAACAGTTTTTGATAGAGAGTAGAATATTTTGTTCAAGAGCAGCTGGAGTTTCTTAAAATATCGATTTTTAATTGGATTTTTTTTTTTGCAGAGAGTTACAAGAATTAGCACGCCGGGTACATTCATGATTACTGGTGAGTTCCTTTGGTTTACACTTAATTAGATATCTAACTATTTTTCTCATTTTTCATACAATTTGAAATGAAATTTGAAACTCATTATTGATTTTGAATTGAAAATATGAACTGATTTCGTATGTATTTATAAAGCCAAATCTCACACCCTCAGCGTGATAACATTTCTCTGACCCAAAATGAATGAAAAATGAAAATCATCATCAAATCAAACAATTAGATATTATAATTGATCCCTTGAAATTATATTTTATCATCTCAGATCTGAAGTCAGAGGTATATTGAAGAAAACTTAGTGACTTATTTGAAGAAGGAGAGGTCAAGGTCGTTGCCATTGAAAATTTCTCAACTTGATTTTTAGGGTTCATCTTCACACAGAGTATGAAAATCATGAAATTATGAAAATGGTATAATATTGAGTAAATAGCTTAAAAGCAAGAAAATAGTAGGAATTGTTGGGGAAAAAATTAGAAAACATTAAATTTTGATAAAAATTGATCAACGAAAATAATTAATGAATAGGGTTAGGAAACATTATGTTTTAATATACCTATTTTATTCTCGCGCATCTTATCGAAATATCGAGGATTTCCAACATATACCGGTTTGAGTTTCAGATTTTGAGCATTTTGAGCCATATTTGTTGAAGCATACTTCAGCAGATTTGCCCATAAAAGTATATTATAGCATATTTCACTGTTTTTCACCGGTTTTTAGCACATGTTTTGGGAATATTTGTTCATTTTTCGGATTCTTGTGGAATTTTCATCATTATTAACAAAAATCGCTACCTCAACACCGATTTTTCCACTTCTTTCCTTACGTCTTTTTCTGGTAATTTTTTTGGCAACATTGAGTGAAAAGATGAACCACCAAGTTTTTATTTTTTTGCTAATTTTTAGCATTTCAAAGTATGCCAACCTTGCTATGAACTCGTGCACGTGTGGGCTGCAGTAGTTTTTCGCATACAACGAAAAAATAAATATTTTTCGATTTCAATTTGGATTCAACATCAATTTGAAACAATTTTTTCGGAAAGAGGAAAAGTATATGGGTGAAAAAAAGGTATTGAAAAATTTGTGATTTTTTTCTTTAGAAAAATGAGAAGATATAATTTCATTTTTTATTGCATTCGGTTTGAAATTGCTTGAAATATTTCATTAAATTTTTTAGTGGGGGGGGGGGGGGGGGGGTGTCAGCGAATGGCTTTATCCAAAGATGGCTCAAAAAAGCAGTACGAATTTTCGGTTTTCAATGTCTGTATACGAATGTGATTTTCGAATTTTTAGTTTAAATAAGTATGAAAGAGCTTAAGTAAAGTTTCAATTTGATTTCAAAATGTCTGTAGTATGAAAATTGATTTTTCCGAAAGTGACCATTTTTTGGAGCGATTTTTCAGGAATTGGACGATGATACGTATTTTCATATAAATATTGTCAGCTTGCCTTTTCTTTTCAAGATTCGTTTTGAATGTCCCCCCTTGCATAGAAAAATTAAAAAATTAAAATGTAATTACATTTCTTCAATGTACATGTTTTTTATACCAATTTCGAGTGATATTGATGTAAAATTTGACCGTATTTCTCATAATTTCTTTTTATTCGTTTTGCCTGCTATAATTTTTGATCAACGAGTACAAATTCTTCTACAAAAATGTTACTTTATAGGATTTCTGTTTAATTATGGTTTCATCTTAGTCAATTTTTACAACCCCTATTATCCTTCATCGACTGAGTTAAATTTTCGAAAATGTTTGAAGGATTCCTATACGCAGCACCATTGAAAACACGATATGCTGAAAAATAATTCGCAATACCTATACAAATCCACTGTAAAAATTTTCGGACGGTTAAATATACACCAAAATCCATTCTTATATTGTAAAAAGGAATCTCATAAAATTACCACCCGACTTTACACCTTTTGAATCTACTTAAGCAATAGAATGAACGTATAGAACAGAAGAAGGAAAAAAAACACTCGTTTCTTTAATGAGAGAAGACGTAATAAATTTATCGTCGTGTTTTCTCGTACACAGAGCTCGCGATGTGGTGGGCGGGTGAATGAAGAGAAGAAGTAAAGTCAAGTGGCAGAACAACCACTACACGTAAATGTAATAGGTGCACTTAATTATACGAATGTGCAAACGAATACGTATAATTCGGAAATAAGAATCGTACCAACATAGGTAGGTACGATTAATCTTAATTTTTACTTGTGACATCCTCTCCCTCTCTCTTTCCAAAATATACGATTGCGAGACGATAAAAAATGAGTTAAACGAAGGAAAAAAGTGCAAACGAGACAACTCGCGTGTAGGTACTCGTACTTGACGTGATAAAATTAGAGCTCATTATTCGAATGTTTTTCACGTCAAGCATGCGAATAAATCGTTGGGAAAAATCGATTCGCGAATATGAAAACGATTTTGAACAATTGGATTATTATTGGCTACATAAATATGCGAAAAATCAAATATATGTACGTTATCTATGACACCCGAAGCGTATAAATCAGCACGAACCGTAGGTAATCAGCGCGTTTAATTACTCGGCCAAAAAAACTCGAAGTGTGGAGGGATGGGAGGGAAAAAAGAACAACCATAAATTAAAAATTCCGGTAAGATAATTGAAGGCGCAGGCGACGAAGCGAGAGAGTGGATCGGAAAGAGATGAAAAAAATAACACAGATGTCGAGTGTAATTATTGGATTTTAATTCTAAAACCCTCGAATCGATATACGCAGCTGTGTATATTTCATTCGAATTTACCATGTTTTTTTTTTCTTCTATCTCGCGTCGTGTATCATAGCGCATTTTTAGTAAATAAAGCTCACCCCCTCGGTCGGATAATGTTTCATATTTGATAAAAAAATATCTTGTAGTTTCTATTCTGGCGGAATGGTTTGTGGCCCGCAGCGAAGAAGGGTAAGTAGCACCCTTTGCATGGTCGACCATGGTATATTGTATATTGCACACATCGAGTATAGCCTACTGGTGTTTTATATGGGTTAGTAGGGAGACCAAGCTAGTTCAAATGATAACTAAAGAGGGTAATTCAAAAATCAAAACTCATCGTGGTTTATGCTTGTTGGACCTTTTTCCACTTTACCGAATCATCATCTTTTCACAATACAAATAGTACATTTGGCATTGTACGTAGAAATACCCACTGTGATGTATCGAATGTGCCTCTTCTTGCTATTTTTCGTATTTTTTTGTTAATAAGCCAAATTTACTAGATGGTGAGGTAATTTTTACGAATGGGATATTATGCATGTCGTAATATGATTGATTACTCGAGATTACAATAACAATTGCGATGAACAGAAGGTCGCCAATCTCGTTGCTGTGGGATTCTGCATGAGTAGGAAACATATGACGATATGATCATTGCGATTTCGATTGTATCGAGAGCGATGTAAAAGTATAACCGATGATGATTACATTAACATACGTGGGAATCGATTTAGAAAAGCACCCCGTAGAGATGGCGCCGAGCTCGGGTCGACTCTCGATCTTCTATTTATAAAAGATGCGATTCTATTAGGAAATCTATTATTTACACCTCGGAAACGAAACGATACTTCCTTGATCATTTGCAGTTAGAAATTTGGATTTTTTATTAATCCGTTTTAATATTTGACCGGCGAGGATCCGGTTTATTATGTGAAATCGACACCTGCATTTGGTGTCCACGCGAATCCTCATCTTATATGTTTAGTAATTGGATACCCAAGTGAGCATCCTGTTGCTTAGGATTATTATGATGGAAACCTTTTCATTTTGGGGGGTAATTTAGTAAGTATTTTTGTTTAAAATGGAGTCAAAATAAGGATGGTCAGTAGCATAGGAATATTGATGTGTTTCGTGTTTTCGTTGGCTGCAGCAGGAAAAACGTCGAGCATCGAAACGGTTTGTCGTCTTCGAAATAAACCTACCTACTGGTAGGTTTGTCTCTGTTTTGGGCGATAAAGAGCGTCGAATGGGTACGAATGAAATCGGAGTTTGCGCCATAAATGCTGCCGGTGTGGAAATCAACAGTTGAATAAAAAGAAACGGAAACGAAATGGAATAGGAAAGCATGTAGAAAGAGAAAGAGACGGAGAAAGCAAGCCCAGACACCGTATTGCTGCGGCAATCCCCCTATTTGGAAACGCCAGCGCGACGAATAAACAGGGACAATTTCATTCACAAATATCCCCATTGGGGAAAAACAGACACGACTGGCATTCCACGAAATGGGAAAACATTTATACAAACCGTCTGGCAACCGTCATGAAAAAGCTTTTATCTGCTTTATTGATGCTACTTGTTGAATTTCTATACGCTTTTCTCGCACATGGTGGGAAAATTTCCTCGGTTGTAGGATTGCCTTGCTTTGGTTTGGCGATGACGCTACGAATGCTGTGGCGAGATGAGTTTGCAATAATTATCCCTCTCGTGTTGCTCTTTTTATTTGTCGGTTTTTTTTCACGACTGCGTGGCAATTGTATATCGAAGAATTGAAATACGATCTGTGTGTACATCTGCAGAATGCTGCAAGTACGCGAGTATTATTGGAGCACGCCGACCACCGATTGCGGGGCTGGGAGAGTAGATCTAGATGGTTCAATTTTTTTAAATCTCTGCCTCGAGCATGAAGATTTTTTCAATGCTCGTTTCGTCATGTCATGCGGTGTTTATTTATTAGAACCGACACCGCCAGCAGAACGATACCGGATAATCTGGCCAAAACGCCATCTCCCTCATGGCGCAGTGTTTGCGATGGTATTGCTGGAGAAAGATTATATCTTCGTTGAACCTTGACTTTGAATGTTTTTTTTTTTTTTAATATTTCGAGGGACGGTGGGATTGTGAATGATACGAGGATAAGTTGCGATGATGTTTTGATCGAAGTGTCGCTAAGGTTGTCGCGTGTATGTCGAGAAGATAGGGTGTGGATTTTGAGTGACGGTTCTGGTTTATTGCTGGTGCTGGAGATGGTTACGATGGTATGATGATTAAGGTGAAATATTGTCTATTGAGATTATACCTAGGGATTGATTTCGATGTCTGTGATGAAGCTCAATAAGGGTGGTACGATGATTGAGATAGAATATTGTCGTTTGCGATGATGGGGATGGATTTCAATGTCTGTGCCAGTATGAAGGGTACAAAAATTTTGACGATCAAGGGCAACAATCAAAATTTGGAAATTTCCTTGAAATGTCTTTCAGTATCCGCAAATGCTGAAAATTGAATTAGACCACCTGGAAAAATGGCGAAAACATTTTGATGGAATGTACAAAGAAAGATCATCTCGAAGAATCAAGGAATACAATAGAAGTCAAGAAGTCAAATTTACGGAACCTCAATATTTTGGAAAATTCTAAAAAATTCAGTTTTGTGAATTTTTAGGTATTTTTCAAAAAATGGACAAAAAACAAATTAACAAAGAAAAAGGTCATCAAATATCAAATTTTTCTGTTGTTTATTATAAAAAATAAAAGAAAATAAATGTTTTGATGACTCTTTTTTTGCTTTTCAAGTTACTTATACCCTAATAAAAAAAAAACTACGGAACCTTTTGTGATTAAGGAACCTCGAAACGGAACTTTTTTTTTTTTAAATTCGGCAGCACTGAAGTTGAGGCAGACCTATAAAGGAGATTGTGGACCATGGATGCACTGGTCCGTTGTACATTTCCTCACAAAATTATAGACAAGCTGAATAGTCTCATATCCCATTATTTTAGTTTTTTTTTGAAAATTTTAGTTTTGAAAATTTATTACTTTAAAATCCAGAACTTTGTAATGGAACTGTCGAAAATCTCGACATTTCTGAGAACAGGGCTAATGTTGGCTGAAAAATTCTAAAAGGACTTTATCTCAAGAAATAGACATAATTGAAAACATCCTTGATACGATATACTTTTTCAAAGGATGAAAAATAATTTCCTCCTTATTGAGGTCGTGAAATATTTCGTCAAATGTTCAAGAAATATACTTTTTGGGGTTTTCCACGAAGAACCAAAAACCCTATTTTGAAAAGGCCAATCGACGAACAGTATTTACTCAAACCAGATACCCCGAGATTAATTTTATTTGCATTTTTACGATTTCCTTAAGCTTTTTGCTTACCAATTTTTTTAAAGATTCCATTGACAAAATACAAACAGACGAATTGCTCAATTGTTTTCAATTTTCATTTTGAAATAATCTATGTGTATAGTAAATTAATTGCCAGCGAAAATAATCGAGCCTTTGATTTATGGAAAATTGAAAAAACGCCAAATTTATACGATTTGGTATCCTCTATTTTTGGTCAAATAAATTGATTTTTTGATTGTTTACATCTTTGGTCAATCACTGGATCAGAAAAATATTCGTTCGTCGAATAATCGACAATTGATCAATGATCACCCAGCACTGAAAACAAAGCAAAACCCCTCTTGCGATGAGCTAATAGCTTTTAGCTTGTTTTATTTTCGAAACCCAATTTTCTCCAAAAATTCAGTAATTACGTTTTTATTTTCATTCGACAGATCTTTATTTTGGAAGGTTTTTTAAAATTATGTCATTTTTTGACTTCTTCTTGCTCGTGTCTCGTTTTTTCGATTTCATGGAGTATAGTTGCTGCATGTTTTGTGGAAAAGCTTCCATTTTCTACTTATTTTTATGATGCATTCATCTACTGTTAGGTCTGTAAATCCATGAATTTATGGAAATTGTCAAACCTAGAAGATTAATATTCCTCAATTTTGAAAACAGATGAAAAATAAAACACAAAGATTGAAGGACATTTGGACACATGCATGAAATCATAGAATCTCTGTCGAAGGGGTTCGTATGTACTGCAGTTCTTACTCTGATACGAGAAAAAAAAATGGGGTAAATAAATCAAGTTAATTTCTTTCCATTTGACCAGCTCCCATTTACTTTTTGAGCGCGATTACGTATTTAAATGAATAAAGGCGGAGTTAAAAGCCACCTTTTAGTTTACTTTATTCGAAACAAACAGCACAATGAATATAATACAACGAGAAATGAACGTATAAAATGGTAAAAAAAAACGAACGAGCGAACGAAATTTGCTCGACAACGTTTGAGCATACAGAATAGTATAAAAACGAATGAAAAAAAAAAAGGTTTAAAAAAAATACGTATATATCGCATTGATTTCGTTAAACGCACGAATCACTAAGAAAATTACTGTTTGTCACGCGACGTTAGGTTTTGAAAATACTTCATTTACCTACGGTCGCCTGATACACACGTTGAATTAGTAGTATATAGGAAGACCAGCGATAGGCCGAGGTATTGGAAGCGACAAAAAAATATACCGTTTAACGCTTGGTCAGATTAACCAACTGTCGCTGGCGATTAAATAAAAATTACGTACGTATTGCAAATTACCCTTACGAGTCACCACACAATAAAAAGATTGGCAAATGTAAACCTATCCGTACAAATGAATGCGAATTAGGTGACGCGTTGTATTCGTAGGAGGCAAAAAAAATTGAAACCAGTTTACGGTCTCGATATAAAGAAAGAGATGCGACAAAACAACGGATTATCTGGTACCTAGTTTAGGTATATTTTGTTCGAGCTTGGAGCAATTGCTTGTCAACTCGAATAACAATTGCTGTTGAAAAATTTACGCCAATAGAGTATTTTTAAGCGGTATAAGATGACCGATATTAGAGTATATTGCCGAGACAAGTGTGTACCGGTGAAAAAATTAACGCTGATGGGGTCTTGAGCATCTATCCTTTGTACGAATTAGGCTCGAGGTTTTTTTTCATACGATGGCGGCTTATTCGCGGTGATTTGTGATCGTCCGGCGGAAAATATCGCGAGCGGGTCAATGAGATGGAATGTAATGATTCGTGAACAAAATGTACGTAGCATTGCCGAAATTGAGAATTATTTATGGAGTAGAGATCAGATGCTGGAGTTACCAAACGATGATTGCCATTTCCGCGTGTACGGTTTATTGGATGTTAGGTCGAAAGAGGTGGATGAGGAATCGATGGAATTTACGTAGACAATGGAAATTGAACACGTGGATTTTTTGTTGCTTTGATTTTCGATCAATTGTTTTTTGCTGTTGAATAATTGAACTCTTATTTGTAAATTGAGAAGCTGTTTACCTACTCCATTTTGTTAATGTACTTATGTTTGAAAAAAGGTTGAAACTTATCAGATTAGGAAGCTAACGATCTTCACAGTGGATTCAACGTTTTTTAGGTATATTTACTCGTAATATGTCATTTCAGAGATTGAAGCAAAATTTTTCATTTTTATTTGGAATTTAAAATTTTTCAAAAAAGTGACATCAAACTTTAGTGGTATTAAGTATTTTTTGAAATTTTGCAACTTGCATGAGCGAAAAATATGATAAATTGATTTTGGAGATTCGAAATATCGTTTTCAAGCCGATCTGTTCGTTCTTTTGTTCTTTTAAAAACTTTCAAAATGCATGGTTTTGACAGTTGAAAAATTAAATTTCGTATTTGAAGATTTCTTTAGCCTAATTTTTTTCATAAAAGTATAATTCAGATCTTACGAAGACAAATGAATATGCCATTTCTAGAACAAGCCAAGTGACCAAAAAATTTAAATTGAGTTTTTTCTAAAACACCCATTTTAGGCTCCCTTGACCAATTTTTCAGATCCAACAGGTTTGTCTAAAGGCAAAAACTAGCCAACATTAACTCAATGGAAAAACGAAGCTAAATTTTCGAAATTCAAACCCCCATATATTTCCCAATTTGGGGTAACGAATCAAAAAAAACTACTCTGATTTATCCAGCACATGATCTAGGTAATTAATAAAATTTCTTTCCTCAAGTTTCCAACATATCTGGTTCGAAAATTATTCAGTTTTTATTGATTTCCCACAAATTTTGAAAATGTTAGCATTTATTTATGGAAATTTTCCAAGTCGAAAGTTGAGCTTTTTCATTGGAAGCTGGCCTTCTAAACGTCCACGAAAATAATTTTTTTCTCGCTAAATAAATTTTTTCAGAACAAATTTGACGATATAAATAATTCCTTTTTCAATTTTTTAATTTCGGAGAGATCTCTTGCCACTTCAAAGACCCAACGGGAAACATTGGCCGGGTATCCAGTTGGTGCTGAAAGTGGTGAAAAAGTCTTCCATTTAACAAAGTGGCACTGAAAATTGAAAAAGTGCTGAATTTGGCTCAAAAATCCACATTTTTCGTTCAAAATTCATTGAAAATTAATTTTTTTCAAATTTATTGTTTTGAAGAAATTTTACTTTTTGGTGAGTGCTATTTTCTGGAAGAATTTTCGCCCTAATGTAGTAATGAAGGTTTTTAATAATAAATTTAACATAAAATCCACATTTTTTTTGCCACCTTCCACTTTTTAAAAATATCAAGTAATAAATTATTATACCTACACATATGTACTTTTAATTTAGGTATTCATTTAGATATCGTTTTGTGTACCCACCAACTGTTTTTCTTTTTCAAAATTTAAGAATTTCTGCAGAAACCTAAATTATTTTTATTGGAGAGGGGGCTGGAAAACTCCTATAAAAAATGCTGAATTTTGATTTTGAAATTTTGTTGAACACCTTGATTGAGACTTCCTCTCTTCCACAAGCGTTCAAAGTTTAAATTGTTTTTAAGAACATTAGGGTCATTTTCTAGTCGAATCTTCGAATTCTCATTTTTGCTGAACGACTTTGTCAATTTTAAAATCTTAGTTATCTATTGATGATACAATGTTAGACTGTTGCTTGCAATAATTTCGATTACCCATTTGCAAATTTCTATTCTGTCACGTGCGAGAAACTTTAGTTTTGGAAATTTCACCGAATTTTCTCAGTCTGCTAGTATAGTATCGTGTTATTAATACTTTTAGGTCACATTGTATAATTTTTAATAACCTTGCTGTTTCGGTTTTACACTGTTCATGCGAAATGATCCCGATTGTTTAATAACTCGAATACGCACGTATAGGTACGTATGCTTGGTATGTGCATTATTATGGTACCGCGAGGGCAAGTTCAAACGTCGAATATTATGAACTTGTCACAAGCGCGCCACGATCCTCGAAAACGACCCAACCAACGAAAATTTTTATCACTTCTATAATTCAATCACATCGGTACTAAATTTCCATCAAATTAACGATCAATTAATCGATTATTATAACTCCAAAGCATTACCCAAACGCATATACGACGCACAGCACCTAAATTCGATCGAATTTATCAACTCGAACGTTGACGACGACGAAGACAAACCGAGCCGAAGAATTATTACCCATATGAGTCCTCGTATATGAGAAGAAAGTCTCCGCGCGTACAATGCGGCCAGGGCTGCGGAGAATTGGCGCAATTTAACGTATCTACATGAAAACTGCAGCACCATCGTATCGACCCAGCGAGTCGCGATCGTTTCGGTGCGCGAGAATCAATCACCTATAAGGTATAGATCAATTAAAGGGCAACAACCGCGCCCGCGCGCCGTGAATCTTATCAATATGGAAAGATGAATGAATACTCGAGATGAATTTTTTAATTTACTGCTCGCACTCGTCGATATATTTCGATGAATAGGCAAGCGCAATATTGTTCAGTTTGTGGATCATTGTGTGTATAAGGTACGTATGTAGATGGATAATGCCATGTGGATGGCGCTATCGATTTTTGTGTTTGTGAAGCAGCGAGCTGTGGAATGAGATGTCGATGGGTGTAAATCATTTGGCGATTTATTCGTTGAATTAGACATAGGGGTATATCAAAGAAAGCGCAACAAAAACCTTCAGAGTTCTGATCTAAAGTTTTGCTGAATTCGAAGTGCATTTTTCAATTTTTTGACGAATTTTTGAAATTTAATAAAAATTTGTTCGTGTTTTCAACCAGTGGCGTAGCTTAGGGGCTATGACCCCCTATGACCTTTTTTTTCAGATCTGTTCAGATTTGACCATTTTTCTCTGGGTAATAAAATAGTTGATCCAATCGTTTTTGTTTTTATGAGTTTCAAACGTCAAATGTTTATAATTTTCATTAAATTTCAAGCATTAAGTATAGGTATATTTGACGTTGACCGAAGTTGTTATCTTTTCGAAGTAGCTAATCAAAAAGTTTTTGTTTTTACCAGGGGCGTTCCGACGGGGGGGTATGGGGGGGGGGGGTCACACCCCCCCAAAGTTTTGCTTAGTCGGAATTTGTCGGCAAAATGAGTGAAGCAGTCGGAATTGTCGGCGAAATGAGTACCTAATAATCCTACTACCGACTCTGAATTTTGAGCATTTGAAAAAATAAGTACAAAAACCGACTCAGTTAACTTCTGGATGTATTTTTCTGAAAAATTTTTCGCCCTCGCTTCGCTCGGGCTTAATATAT
>FIZU01041380.1:0-27564 GCA_900064475.1 Pseudococcus longispinus | reverse complement strand
ACAATTTTGACCATAAATTGATGACGATTTTGAACAAAAAATGGCAACTCTGACATAAAATGGCAATTCTGACAAAAAATAATATTTTCGAATACATTTTGTCATACTTTATGGAACTTACAATATGGAATGCCAATATTTTTTTTGATGACTTTTTAAAAAAACTTGAAATGACATTTAGATATTTCTCGTAATATCATCAATGACACCAAAATACACCATCAACCAGCATTTACTCGTAGATCAAATTCGTTCATTTTTTTCTTTTTTTTTCAATTTTCTTTTAAAATACCAGAATGACGCCATTTTGGGAACTTACGACCTCCTCGGAGATGAGCTAGGAGCCTAAAAATCATGCCTGAACTTGTTTCAAGTCGATATCCATCAAATATTGCGATTTCAGCAAAATCAAGAAACCTAAATTTTTTTCAACTCGTCTCAAGTAAAATTTTTCAAAATCAAAAGTACTCAATTCGTGAAAAATAGCAAAAAAAATTAAAGTTTCTCAATTTAGCTGAAATTGCAAAACAAAAATGCTTCTTCTTCAAACATGTTCACTTCACATTCACCTATTTCCTTTCCTAATGCTTGTAAACAAATCTCCTTCATCATCTCATCTCAATAACCTCTCTCTCGAATACCCCAGGGCAACGCACCATCTCTAATAAACATTAATTCGTACACAAACTTCGAAAAAATGACCATTTGGCAAATTCTTCGTATTGGTCCATTTCCAAATTTTCTCTCTACAAAACCATATGGCCGATTGGTACGACAATCGAAACGGTATCAGCGTCAGCAGGCGTTCATATCTGCAACACATTGAAAAATATACGTTAACATCTCGGTAGGTAGATAGGTAATAAGTATAAATAAATTCGATATCCGTGAAAAAAAAATAACGCATTACGTGCTCGTACATGTACCACGGTATGTTACCCGGGCCATGCCAGCGAGAGAGAGAAATAGTAGGACGGCATAAGACATTGTAATTTCTTTATGGGTACTGTATGGTAAGTACAAATAAGCAATACAACACCCTCATCGACAGGCATATTGGGTAATGGGTTAGTTATGACATTATCATTATTGCCATCGAACGTATTTATGTATGTACTCGTACTCGTACAACATGCACTAAAGAAGTCAGCGTCGATAGTGCGGAATTACGCAAAGGAGTGGAAAACGGTTACGAATAAAATTCGACGACGGTGCTGGCAACCAGTTGCTCAACAAAAACCCGGAACAATTGGCCAGCGTGTGATGAAGGAAATTAAAGTTTAAAAAAAGGAAATTAATATTACAATTAATTAGTATCCGACGACGTTATATGCAGAAGTATGAATAAACTCGATATGGGTACCCCCTGCCCCAATGTTCAATTACCTTCGATATGCGGTATTTTTTCCCAAACCACGTAAAAATTTTCGCCAAACATGGTGCAGATTAAATAGAATTTAAACCGGCCCTTTGACCATTTAGTGCACTGTTTCAAATAGAATGTGTAAACAAGCATTTCCAATTCGACGACGAAATACATTTAAATATTTAAACAGTCGTCAGTTTAGTTGTTCAGCTCGGATATATGTTAACGTTTTGTTGTATCGAATGCGAGGGGTGTCACAGGTTGAAATAATGGTGCAAAAAGCACCGCGGACAAATTTCCTATACCTTGGGTACACCTATACGTACATGTGTCCGCGTGTCTCTGTCTATGTACAAATGATAGGTACGTAAAATTTTCCAACTTTTTGACAATTTCTCATTCGACCGCCATTATATTTATACGTATAGAGATTCGCACACTAGCGCACGTACATCGGACTACCTAAAAACCACGTAAATAACTCCATTAGCTGCATTAATGATGCAAATATGCCAAAGCTTATTCGAGCAACCAACGTAAAGGTCCGTAAAAAGGAGGTTTTTAAAACCACTCTCCGACTTCATTACTTTAATGTTTCATTAAAGAATCATTTATTTGCCCATCTATCCGATACGCTATAATGATTTCGATTCTCGATGTAATGTGTTTATGAAAGGGCAAGCAGACAATATACACAACGTGTGATTTGTGGTCGTGCTGATTTTTTGGCTGGGCAAATTTTTCGACAATTGGATAGGTGAGAGGAGAAGAGAAATGATAATGGGATTTAAAAAACACTAACCGAAAAAAACATAACGTAATGTACTCGTATTTATATACGAGAGTGTGAAAAGGTAGAGCAAAGTTTCCAATGTTTATCTATCTTGACATAACAAACAAATAACATCTGCTAATACAAGAGGCCAGTCTATAGTTGAGCACGAGAAAAATAATATGTATACGTAATCTTATTAAAACCAATACAAATTGAACAACTGTTATGTAGGCTACGGACGTATTTAAACTGTAACTGGATGTACATAATGTGGTTGAATGTACTGTAATCTTGTTAATTATAACATTAGGTATTCGTGTTCTCGGCCACGAAGACGAGAAGAAAATTAAAAGTTCAGTTTTTTCTGTTTTTTATACGCAAGTTCGTTCGAATAGAAGAATGGGAAGGACTTCGAAAAATTAACATTTTCTTTTAATTTTTCCAAGTTTGAACAATCGTTAAATTTTCTGAAATTTTCCAACTCCAAAACATTAGATTGATCCGATACAATTCTTGGCTGACAAAATATCCAAAAATCAACGTGATTTCTGAATTTTTTTCCAAGTCCAAAACATTGTTCGAACTCTCAAAAATTTTGTCAATCCAAAAAGTTAATCAACTTGAAAAAAATTCAGATTGATCTAATACTATTTCTGTCTGACAAAATGTCTAAAAATCAGTTTGATTTCTGATTTTTTCCAAGTCGAACAACTCGTTTGAAATTTCAAAAAAAAAATTCCTAGTCAGAAAAATCAAGTATAATAATGAGAAAAAATGCCTAAAAGTCAATCTCAAAAAAAATTTTAGTTCAAAGTCTTTTAAAATCTCGAAAAAAATTCCAAGTCCAAAACATCAAGTATAATGAATGAAAAAATTTCCCGAAGTCAATCTCAAAAAAAAAAAATTGGCCCAATAAAATACTCTCTGCTTGGTACCAAAAAAACAGGACCTAATGAGCCCCTATTGATAAAATAAAAATATTTCGATCAGAAAAATTGAAAATTTTTAATGTTATGCGGCCAACTTTCAATTTTTGTGAAAAATTCATTTTCTCCATGAAAAATTAGAATTTTTTCAAAATGAAAATCAAAAGTTGGCAAGACTGCAATGTAAATTTTTTAATTTTTTAATCGAAATAAATTTTTGCATCAATAGGGACCCCTTAGGTCCAGTTTTGGCACCAAAAGGAGGGTATTTCATTTTTTTGTAAATCAAAAATCTCGATTTTTCAGCAATTTACAACTTTTCAACCCCCTGGTAGGGTAGGAAAAGTAGTATCCAATTTCAAGTTCAATAGCCTAGGGAGGTGTAGAACTCGAATTGCGATTTTTTAGGGCTGTGCCTGAAGTATTACGAAGGTGGCACTACCCAAAAAGGGCAAAAACTGTGTTTTTTTGAAAAGTGACCCCACTTTGAGAGCCTCTAGTTTCACCCCCTTAAAGCTATAGGAAGTTAAAAATAATTCTAAAGAGTTTTCAACTCAAAATTAACCACCTGATTGAATTTGATTAAAATCCAAGATGTGTTTTTTTTTTCGCGCTCTATCCTAATGTACAACTGTACCCCCCCCCCCCCCCCCCCGGTAGGACTGATGTCGAAGATGAATAATAATTAGTATTTCTTAAAACATTAACAAACGAAAATTCATAAAAAATTGATTGTTGAACAGTGCCAAAAATCTGTATTCTGTAATAATCGATATTTCATCTACGAGTACACAATGCATAATTAATCATTTGAAAAATCGATATCTAAATGATATCTCATTTAAAAACGAGAGCTAGTTTATCATTTCAAAAATTAATCGAAACGTCATAGAGAATCAACAATATTTAATTAATATTCTGTAAGTAATCAAAATTTTGTAAAAAATCGACTATTGAAAATTCATTTTAAAAAATCGATCGTCGAATTATATGGAAAATCTATAAACGACATGTCATCCAGAAACAATAATTCATTTTAAAAGTCGATAATCGATACTTTTGAAAAAATCGATAGTTGATATCTCATACAGAAACAATTTTCAGTTCATCATTTTAAAAATCGATAAAACAATTTATACGAAACAGAGAATCGATAATCGATATCGCCTACAAAATCGATAATCGATATTTCTTAAAAATCGATTATCGATATTTCTTAAAAATCGATTATCGATATTTCTTAAAAATCGATTATCGATATTTCTTAAAAATCGATTATCGATATTTCTTAAAAATCGATTATCGATATTTCTTAAAAATCGATTATCGATATTTCTTAAAAATCGATTATCGATATTTCTTAAAAATCGATTATCGATATTTCTTAAAAATCGATTATCGATATTTCTTAAAAATCGATTATCGATATTTCCTAAAATCGATTATCGATATTTTCTAAAAAACGATTATCGATATTTCCTAAAAATCGATTGTCGATATTTCTTAAAAATCGATTATCGATATTTCTTAACAAATCGATAATCGATATTTCTTAACAAATCGGTAATCGATATTTCTTAAAAAATCGATAATCGATATTTCTTAACAAATCGATAATCGATATTTCTTAACAAATCGATAATCTGAACAACTTTCAAGGAATCGATCGTTGAATTATGTAAAAATCTTATAAACCATTATATCAACCAAAAACAATAATTCGTCGTTTAAATTTAAAAGTCGATAATCAAACCACTTTTTGAAAAAATCGATAGTTGATATCTCATACAGAAACAATTGTCAGTTCATCACTTTGAAAATCAATAAAATAATCGATACGTAGCAGAAAATCGATATTTCGTACAAAGTCGATAATCGATATTTTGTAAAACATCTAAAATCGAAATTTCTTGAAAACTGCAGGTAATTGAAATTTCTTGAAAAATCGATAATCGATATTTCTTGGAAAATCGATAATCGATATTTCTTGGAAAATCGATAATCGATATTTCTTGGAAAATCGATAATCGATATTTCTTGGAAAATCGATAATCGATATTTCTTGGAAAATCGATAATCGATATTTCTTGGAAAATCGATAATCGATATTTCTTGGAAAATCGATAATCGATATTTCTTGGAAAATCGATAATCGATATTTCTTGGAAAATCGATAATCAAAATTACTTTCAAGAAAACGATTTTTATAAACCATTATATCAACCAAAAACGATAATTTGTTGTTTTAAATTTAAAAGTCGATAATCAAACCATTTTTTTGAAAAAATCGATAGTTGATATCTCATTTATAGAATCAATTTGTCAGTTCATCACTTTGAAAATCAATAAAGTAATCGATACGTAGCAAAAAATCGATATCTCGTAGAAAATCGATAATCGATATCACGTAGAAAATCGATAATCGATATTTTATAGAACATCTAGAATTGACATTTATAGTGGAAAGTTGATAATCGAAATTTTTTGAAAATCGATAGTCGACATTTCTTGGGAAATCGATAATGGAAATTCCTTTAAACTCGATAATCAAAATTTGTTGAGAAATCGATAATCTAAATTACTTTTAAGAAATCTATTGTTGAATCATGTAAAAATCTTATAAACAAATATTTCAACCAAAAACAATAATTCATAGTTTTAAAAATCGATAATCAAAAACTTATTCAAGAAAATCGATTATCGAATCATTCAAAAAATCGATAATGGATATTTCAAACAGAAATGAGAGCTGGTTCATCATTACGAAAATTAATAAAATAATCGATGCGTTGTAGAAAATCGATAATCGATATTTTGTAGAAAATCGCGATAATCGATATTTTGTGAAAAATCGCGATAATCGATATTTTGTAGAAAATCGCGATAATCGATATTCTGTAGAAAATCGCGATAATCGATATTTTGTAAAAAATCGCGATAATCGATATTTTGTAGAAAATCGCGATAATCGATATTTTGTAGAAAATCGCGATAATCGATATTTTGTAGAAAATCGCGATAATCGATATTTTGTAGAAAATCGCGATAATCGATATTTTGTAGAAAATCGCGATAATCGATATTTTGTAGAAAATCGCGATAATCGAAATTTCATTTAAAAGCTTGATAGTATTAGTCGAATTAGACGAAAAATCTGTAATCTATTAAGACGTATCTCATCTAATACATTATTTTAAAAATCGATAATCGATATTTGGAAAAAATCGATAATCGATGATTGAAAAAAAAATGATAATCGATATTTGGAAGAAAATCGATAATCAATATCTCATCCGAAACCAACGGTTCATCCGATAAATGATATTCCGACAAAAATCGTTTTTAATCAAAACTCAATCGTCGAATTATCCCATAAACCCGATATCTATTCCCTATCTCATGGAAAATCACTATCAAAGTGTTATCGAAAAAATTAGCAAATTAATCAATCGCTCAAAAATTTATACCTACTAAAAAAAAATATATAAATTGTATGGCTAGAATCGATCTTCTATTAAATTATAATTCATGATTTATCTGCCCTTGAATTAAACGTTATTTTTAAATTGATTTTCCTTTCTCACTACTTCTTCTTAAATTCTACCAAAATTGTAAAACCGACGTAAATTTGAAAATAGTAAATATTATTTTTAAAAAACAATCTATAGAATAAATTCCACATAAACTTAACTCTTTTTCCTCGTCTTATTTGTCGTATTCGACGTTCGTAGCAACCAACCATGAATTATTACAGAGAAAAAAAAAATTTTGTTCAATTTTTAAGCTGTTTCAATAAACAACCAAATATGATATATTTATTTCTATAAAATTTAGCCCATCTTTACTTGCTCAATGAAGCCGAATATTTCGTTTATGTATATTTTGGTGGCACATATTTCGAATCGTCTCATTCGAACACACCGACATCTTTCGATGACATTTCCCTAGCTAAACCAAACACGATGGAAAATTTCCAATCGAATGCACCATCTGTGTTTACATTGATAATAAATTGGTGAAATTTTTCGGTCACATTGAAACTACCCAGCTGTTCCTACGGTATCGTTGTAAAAATCGTAAATCCCTACTTCGAATTTTGAGATTACGACATGCTGGATCTATACGTCTTCTAGGCACAACAGGGTAATTCGATCGTAATGATATTTTCCTTTCTGGCAAATTTAATCTGTTAACGAGGTAAAAATTCACGCCTAATCGGGGCCAATTTTGCCAACCACTTCGGATAGGCGATATCATGCCACGCACCAGATATTCGTTCATCTCGTACAAGTACGAATAATTCCGTCTACAAAGTAGAATTTTTTCTAATACCCCATAAAGTGAGATTTAATTTGAGAAAAAGTTTCGTCTACATCCCGGAAGAAGTAATGAATCACGGAGACTAATCGGGACGTTATTTTTTCTCCTCTTTGAAACAATTTAAGATTTCATCGTTGACGAGTTTATTAATATCTGAGGCTAATTTTATACGCCATCTTGCAACTGGTAGCTGGACGAATGAACTCGACTGTGTATTTACAAACAGCAGATATCTAACTATAATAACAGTACAATCGCGATATTATTTCGCCAATGGCGCTCGTATTCGTCGATGGCAAATTTTTAAATTTAATTCGAATTGAAATCGTACGACAGCAGTGAAATCGATATCATCGACGTGACTAATGACCAAAGACGCGCGATACTTTGATTTGAAATTATTTTTACGTCGTTTAATTAGTTATACTACTAAAATTACACCGTTTAGCGGCCCCGACGATGGGCTGCAACAAGTTATGGCGGCGATGCCGACGTAAATTACGTTCCGAAACATTACTTTCGATAATCCTCTTTTAATAAGCCAACGATAATGGTAAAATTTTACCACAATCGTGGTCGAAAATATCATGCACGATGGACGACGGTGCGACGTGCGGTTAAAATCCGCCTTAATCCAGCAGCAGCCGAATCGCGATCCCAAGATCAAGGTAATTTTTAATTACATTTTTTTTTTCATCCACTCTCGAGGCCCTACGTAGCTAAATTGTCAGCATAAACACGCTGCAATTTAATACCCATAGCCGTAGTCCGTCTTAGGCGAAGTAAGCGAAAAATAAACAAATTCGTATACGAAATTAATTCAATCTATGCCAAAATTCTACCTATGTATGTTTATCGACCGTGACGACTGACGAGTTTCGATGTTGGTAACTAACGTTCTGTTGAGTGCGATTTTTTTTGTCGTGCTTACTCGTTATTAAAAAATATAATTTTTTTTTACTTGCAGAAGATGTCGAAATTCAAGTTTTTAGTCCCAAATTACGAGTTTGTAATTTTGTAAACAATCGAATTAAAAAATTTCGTCCATGTTTACTTAAAATAAAGGTATGACTTTGAGGAAAAAATTTAATTGGGGCGTTTCCATCTTGAAAGCCCAAATTTACCATTATTCGCGTGCATTGGTGCAAAAATTTCAAAAAAACAACTTGTGATTTTGAGTGATTAAGTTGTCTTTCGTGTAGGTATAAATGAAAGGCAACTTATTAGGTGAATATTGTTCGTATTAATCGGGCCAGGCTGAGGGGGAGGGGTAAATATTGAAAATTCCTTACTCAGAAGAAATTTTTCCTGATTTTTTAGACCAGAACTTTAATAGCGGATCATTAGCATACTATTTTATCACCCCTGTGCCTGCTTAATTTTCTTAAAATCTTTGATCGTTTCGATCTAGAGATCGTACCGAAAAAAAATTGATGAAATTTGAAGTATAAACACTTCAAATCTATCACATGAGATTTTTAATTAATTGAATAGTTCTCGAAAAAGTATAAACTCAACTGAAAAACAGATATTTTTCGAAATTAATTTTAAAAAAAAGCTGTTCAAATGATTAAAAATCCCACGTGAGAGATTTTAAATGTCTATACTTCAAATTTAATCAATTTTCGTTCGATAGCTCTGGATTTGAAGCCATCAAAGATTTACATTGCTCTTATGAAAATTAATCAGGGACAGGATAGGCAAAAAAGAATGCGGAATTGACTCTAATACATTTTTTACAATTTAAAAAAAAATGTTTAATTCCGAATTACGAATTTTTTCTCAGCTTCGAAATTAAATCAACAATTTGAAAATAATTTTCATTTAAAAATCATGATTTTTTTCAAAAATTGATTTTTCAGTCAAAAATTTTGAGCAGTTTGAGACTTAATTTCATTTTGTGAATTTCTAAGAAATCAAATAAACTTTTAATCTTTTTTGAATCGAATTTATGCCATTTTTGTGACTTTGGGATAGAAATAATTAGAGCTAGAATTTTTATGCAAAAAAAATCCTAAAATATGCAAAATATGGGTATCACTGAAAGTAATTTTTTTACCTGAAAAAGATGAAAAACGAGGAATCAAAATAAAATGGGTCACTAGCAAAAGGTTTCCATTTTTCGGGGAAAATACAAAAAAAAATGAAAAAATTCTCACTTTTTAATAGAATTTTTACTTTACAGTTTTGCAATTTTAGTCACGAAAAAAAAAACTAGAAGTCAACTAATTAAGCCTGATTTTGGCAAAATCTCTAAAATATGTAGAAAAATACCCAAAAAACGTCGAAATATGCAGAAATATGCACTTTTTAGGTTTTCTGAGGTCTAAAATAAGTAAAAATATGCAATTTGGGCTGAAAAGTATGCTAAATGAAATAGGGCTCAATTGTCAGGAAATTTCATGAATCGTAAAAATCCCTTGAAATATGAATTTGCATAAAAATCTTAGCTATGGAAATAGTGATGGAAAAATTTGATTCAAAATCTTTCTTTCAACTTTGAAATCAAAATGCTGCAATTTTTGTGATTTCAGATCGAAATATAGAATTTAGAAAAATTAGTTCAGGGAGCTCAAAATTGTGACTGAACTTTGATTTTGAAATTAGAATTCTTCATTTTTTCTATTTCAAAATCAAAATACCAGAAATATCATTTGTGCAATTTTTAGACAAAAAAATGATAGTCAAAAATTGTAACTCATTTGTTTGATTCTATTCTTTACGGATGTGAATTCTGGTGGGGGGGGGGGGGATTTTTGCGTTACGTTAATGCATCGCGAAATTTTTTGCCATGCATGACTTAATTTTGTATTTAGAAAAAAAATTTAAGATTGCAAAAATAGTTCACACATTACAGAAATTGTTTAAATTTTTATAATGATTTAAAATATGATCACACGGGTTGAAAAATTATAAAAATTGTTGAAAACTTTGTTAAAATGTTCAAAAATTTCATAAAATCCGCGCAAAAATTAGTCGCCCAAGACACTATGGTTATGGCGACTTAAAATAAATAAATAAATAATAATAATAAATTGTAAAAAAACATTAAAATTATTTAAAATATGGTAAAAAAGTTATGAAAATTGCCAAAAAAAATTGTGAAAATATTGTAAAAATTTCCACAAAATAATGAAAAATGTCGAAAATTTCATAAAAGTTGGTAAAATTATAAAAAAAAATATTATAAGTCTCAGATGTCGACATTTTCACAAAAATCTGTAAAAATATTGTACGTAAAAACATTAAAAAAATCATGAAATTCGTCGCTTAAAACTACAAGAATTTTCACACAATCTTGTAAAATTTTCATGATTTTTTTTACTTTTTTTTGGGTTACTTTTACTGATTTTTATGAAAATTTGTGTATATTGCAACGTTTTTAGCATTTCAACCACTTTTGGGGTATTTTTCATCAATTTTTCAAAATTTTTACAAACTTTTCGATATTATTTAATGATTTTTTACCTTCAAACGAAATTTTTTTTACTGATTTCTATGAAAATTCAAGGAATTTTAACGAAATTTTCAGACAGCTTATTAGGTGAATTTTGTTCGTATTAATCGGTCCAGACTGTAGGGAGGGGGGGAGGGGAGGAGGTAAAAATTGAAAACCCCTTCTGAGGAAATTTTTCCCTATTTCCAAGACCATGAGCTTATTTTTGTGAAAATTTTGACAATTTCAATATTTTCGAAGACTTTTCATGAATTTGGACCATTTTTACCATATTTTATTGATTATTCGATTTTCACAACAATTTCCTTTTTTTTTTACACAAAAAATTATAACAATTTTCATGATTCTTTTGATAATTTTTACAATAATTTGATTAATTTTTGAGAAAATTTTGACAATTTCAACATTTTTGAAGACTTTTTATGAATTTGGGTAATTTTTACCATTTTTTAATGATTATTCGATTTTCACGAAAATTTCAATTTTTTTACACAAAAAGTTATAACAATTTTCATGATTCTTTTGATAATTTTTACAATAATTTGATTAATTTTTGAGAAAATTTTGACAATTTCAACATTTTTGAAGACTTTTTATGAATTTGGGCCATTTTTACCATTTTTTAATGATTATTCGATTTTCACGAAAATTTCAATTTTTTTTGCACAAAAAGTTATAACAATTTTAATTAATCTTTTTCCATCTTTTTGATAATTTTTATGAAAACTCTAAACTTTTTACGAAATTTGAATTACGTCTACATTTTTGATAATTTTCACAGAATTTTGTTGATGACTTCAGCTGGGTCGAAACTCACATGACTTGCCCTATTGCAAAAAGATTTCGAAAAACGTCGATTCAATTTTTCAATTCTCTGGGACGTATCTAAACCTGATAATTCCAAAACCATTTGAAAATCCCTTTTTCAAATCGACTATCTAATTAAACCACATCACGACCCAATTGAATAAAAAAATGGACTAAAATTCTAATAAAAATGATCGCTTCCCAAGTCTGAAACAACTTCACGAAGTAAAATCATAACTTCGAAAGGTTCGATTAAGAAATACATATAATTTGACGTTGGTGATTACACGTTTGATTATATTATACATCAGTATATGTGATGGGTAATTAACCTAGTGTATTTCTTTTCAAATTGACCAAGTAGTCTGGAACTGTCAACGAAGCGACATATACTACGTATCATCACGTGATTAGTGTTCAAAGTACATACTCGAGTACGTTCTATTTTAGTGGGACAGCACATTTTATGTACAAAGACCATCACGGTATACCGGCGGCGATTCTAAATTGATATGGGTCTGTAGGTGTAGGTATGATTTGGGTACACCCTCGAATAGATAACGTCGCGACGAACAGAAGAGTCATAGAGATCAATAGGAGACAATTCTAAGTTAATCGAACGCCAATAATTATATGTATTAGGCTAGAATTACGTAAGAAAAAACCCTAATCAATGAATTAGATTAGATACCATGAGAGACGAGTAATGATAAAATGACGAAGAGAAAAAAATTGCCCTGATTTGGTTACAGAAACGGTACTGATTGACGATTGCTCTTGTAATCAGCCAACCGATCGATAATTTTGATTAAATTAGGAAAAAAACTCATTAAATATTCAATTACGAGTACGATCCGGTATTTTGGAAATATAATCAAACTGAGAAGTAAATCGAATTCACAATTTAATCATACAAGAACGCGGATCGAGGATGAATTTTCAAAATACACGATAATCTTTATCGAAAACGTTGGTACTCGGATTGATTACTTCTGCTTCACCATACTCACGCGTGATTTAAACACATCGGGCCTATAGGCAAAGTTAAATATGTATTCGCGTTTTTGATCGAATCATACTTTACATACTCGGGGAATTTTTTCCCAGTATTTGTCGCTTATCGACTGAATGATTAAACATGTACGAATAATTAAAAGAAATCTAATAAAAATGACCAACAGCGAACGGTGTAATACAATACTTTTTTGCGTCGTTTCGAGTTTTTTAATTACGCGTAACGACTCGATTCGAGTTATTTTAATATTATCGTGATTTCGTAACTTGACCTCGGGCAGGTCATTTCCACGTAATTTAGATGCAGGATTCATTTTACCTGGATTATTTCGAAAAATCCTCGATTAATCGAATTCGTCGAATGGGATCGAAAAACTAACGATGGAATCGAATTCGGCGTATTTGAAAACCATGAAATCGATATACATGACGATTTTTTATCATTTTTCGTAATCTACCCCCTTACACCCTCTTTTTTCACCCCTATACAATGTGATATGCTTCTCACACTCTCTGAAAGTTCACTTCTTCCAAAATGGAGAAGAATTGTATTCAAATTAAATGTTCGAGAAATAATATGCAGTTTTCATATTTTTCATATTTGTAGAATTCAACCCCTTATCACCACAGGCGTGGAGTATGAGATGCTGTGATTGGAGAGGGGAAAAGGATGAAAATTGCCGTGTAATTGTTGGTTCATTGAAGCGCTGATTTCAGATTTTCTACAATTCAATATGGAATTCATCCCTTCAAAAAGAAAAGGGACGAGGAGAGGGGGTATTTTAAGAGGGTTGAAGTGAAAAATTGATAAAAAATCGTCATGTATATCGAATTCATGGTTATTCAAGGCGTTAAATCCAAATTTGTCAATTTTTTCATAATTCCATGCGAAATTCATCCCTTCTGAAGGGGTGTAATGAAAGAGTTGAAGAAAAAAATTGATTAAGAAAATGATCGTATATATCAAATTCGTGATTTTTTGAACCACTAAAATTGAAAAATCCAAATTTTCATAGTTTAATTTGGAATTCATCGCTTCAAAATGAATAGGGGTGAGAGAGGGAGTATTAGGAGGGGGTTGAAGTGAAAAAATGATAAAAAATAGTCATGTAGAATTCATGGTTTTTTAAGCTACCGAATTTGAAAATTACAGATTTTTTTTTACTTGGTTCAATTTGGAATTCATCCCTCCAAGATGAATAGGGGTGGAAGAGGGGGTACTAGGAGAGGGTTAAAGTGAAAAAATGATAAAAAATCGTCATGTATATCGAATTCATGTTTCTTTGAGTCACTAAATTCAAAAATTACAGATTTTTTATAGTTCAAATTAAAGTTCATTCCCTCAAAAATAATGAAGGTGGAAAGGGGGGACTTGCAGAGGGTTGAAGTGAAAAATTGATAAAAAATCCTCATGTATATCAAATTCATGGTTCTTCAAGTCACTGAATTCAAAAATTACAGAATTTTCAAGGTTCAAATTGAAATTCATCCCCTCGAAAATAGTAAAGGGGGAAGAAGGGTATTTGCAGAGGGTTGAAGTGAAAAATTGATAAAAAATCGTCATGTATATCAGATTCATGGTTCTTCAAGTCACTGAATTCAAAAATTACAGATTTTTCAAGGTTCAAATAGAAATTCATCCCCTCGAAAATAGTAAAGGGGGAAGAAGGGTACTTGCAGAGGGTTGAAATAAAAAATTGATGAAAAATCGTCATGTATATCGAATTCATGGTTCTTTGAGTCACTGAATTCAAAAATTACAGATTTTTTACATCTCAAATTGAAATTCATCCCCTCGAAAATAGTTAAGGTGGGAAGAGGGGTACTTACAGAGGGTTGAACTAAAAAATTGATAAAAAATCGTCATATATATCGATTTCATGGTATTTCGCGACGAAGAATTCAATTCTGAGCATATTTCATCATTTCAACACTTCGATTTTAAGTCAACTTCGAAATATTCGCCATATCGTTCAAAATCGCAGCTCAACGACGAAAAAATTCACGTCACATACAAATATAAACACAATCCCACCCACGACTGTAACAAAATCGGTCAACGGTGCACCCTGGCAACCCACTAATTCGCATGTACGATCACAGCCATCCTCGCATCACATACAATTGCACTTGAAAACTGGAAAAACGTGGTTAATCGACGCTGAAACTTTCGTTTTCATCGAATTCGACAAGACGTCTAACGGATCGCAGTGCAAAAGGCACTTAAGCGTGCCATATTTCACTACAACAACGTTGACCCAGAATGCAGCTATCGCACTTGAATTAATACTTGCGTATTGGCCGCATGCATCGCGTCGTCCGAATCTATATTTAAAATATGCCCACCCGGTATTTACTCAGTCCTAATTATAAAGAATAGAACGGAAATAATTCACTAGCCAGATATACGGTACGCGGTATACGTAACGTGAATGTGTAATAAGCATTCGAGCACGCGTTCATTTCCTCTTTGACCACAGTGAAACGGATAATTTCACGATGACCTTGAAACTAACAACCCATTTTATTTTTCAATAAGATGCGTACCACGAAGAAGAGGGAAAAAATCATCTATAAGATTTGGTCTTCGATGGACATCTCTTTAACGAGGTAATTACCTACTCGAAATTGGCTGAGGTGAGACGGGGCAAGGTGTCGAAGATTTTAAATACATACACAGAAACGTGTAATAAAACATCCATTACTTTACCGAGCAGAACTACGCGACCGGGACGACAATACCGGAAAAAGTAGGTCCATTTATTCATTACGCGATGAGACGATTTAACGGGAAACCTGCCCGAATACCAAGGATTATCACATTTGTAATCGCGATAACGATCACTCGAAGGCGCGAAAAGTCGAAAAAATTGACGATATTTTAAATTTTGCCTATTAATAAATCGCGACTACTCGTAGATTAGAATATTGTGTAGTGAAAGGCCGGGTACACGTTTTGTTTACTTTATACCGTGGGAAATAGGTTCTACCGGTGGTATTACGTGCATCTACATTATTTTACTATTAGAAGAAACTACGAGTCTAATAATTCATAGTACTTAGTCTAATTTTTTCCCGAGGAAATGAAAAATCAAGTCTTTTATAGTTCTCAAGGAACAGGGTGTCTCAAAATTATGGTAGTATTTCAGACGTACACAAAGTTATTTCCCTAATTCTTTCTCAGGATTTGTTAAAACCTTGACTTTTTTTCTCAACTGCATCTAAAATTCTTATATTTCGTTAAATCGACAAAAGAAACCATTAAAATACCACAAAAATTGAAAGAAGTCTAATGAAAATCGTTTCAAAAATTTGAAACACAAGTTTAAACTTTTTGACAAGCCACAGAAGTTGTCTCAAATTCCGTAAAAATGCTCAAAACATTATGAAAATTATAAAATTGTTCAAAGTTTCATAAACACCACACAAAATATCAAAATATTGAGAAAATCTTTGAAAATTTAATAAAATTTGCCTAAATTGTTTTTAAAATAGCCGAAATATTCACGAAAATTGGTCGAAATGCCATAAAAAACTGCTATACCATAAAGTCATTAAAAATTCATTGAAACGCGATGAAATTCGTTCAAAATTTCATAAAGTTTATTGAAAAAATTGTAAAATGTTGTAAAAAATAAAAATGCTCTAAATACAAAAAAAAATCTTTTCGTAAAAATCATTAAAAAATAGTCAAAATATCATGAAAATTGATTAAAATGTGAAGAACATTGCTGAAAATTTTATAAAAATTATTTTAAAACAACATTGTAAAAGTAGTTAAAATATTGTAAAAATCCTTCAAAATATCACAAAACTGTTCAAATTTTACTGAAAATTTGTTGAACTGTGATGAAAATCGTTCAAAATTTCATAAAATTTATTGAAAATGTCGTAAAAAGTTGTAAAAATAAAAATGCTTTGAAATACCAAAAAAAGTCTTTTCGTAAAAATCATAAAAAGTATTGCAAAAGTGGTCAAAATATCATGAAAATTGATCAAAAAGTGAAGAACATTGCTAAAAATTTTATGAAAATTATTTTTATTAAAAAAATTGTAAATTAGTTGAAATATAGTAGAAATTTACCAAAATATCACAAAAAATATGTTGAAATGTGATGAAAATCGTTAAAACCTTCATAAAATTTGTTTAAGAAGTCATGAAATGAGTTAAAACATCTTAAACTTGATAAAACATCTTAATAATAGTCAAAAATAGCAAGAAAATTTTTTCAAAACATTATAAAAATTCAGTAAAAGCAATAAAAACATCGAAAAATCGAGAAAATCGTAAAAAATGATCATTAAAAACAAGAAAAACATCGTAAAAATTGTCAAAATATCGTAAAATTATTCGAATTGTCCAGAAAATTGTTGAAAAATTCATAAAAATCATCAAAACACACTGCAAAAGTAATAAAAGTATCATCAAGATCGTTCAAAGTATTCAGAAAAGTGTTGAAATTTGTATGAAAAATTGTTGAAAAGTGATAAGAATCAGGGGTGTATGCAAGAGGGGTGGAGAAAGAGGGCTGGGAACCCGCCCCCCCTCACCGAAAAATTGGAAAAAACGATGAAAGTCAAGCTTTTAAATGCCCATTTTTGATAATTGTTTCGCCCTTGCAAATGATGGGTATTTTTTTTTAATTTTCAGGGAAAATTTTTTTGCGACCCCCCCCCCCCCTCTTGATTGCCTGTCTGTCTATGCCACTGATACAAATTATTCAACTTTTAATAAAATTCATTCAAAAAGTCACAAAATGATTCGAAAATACGATAGAAATTGTTACAAAAATTTGAAAATCAATATGCTTAAAATTTGTACTTTTTCCCATTTTTTCAAAATTTTTTGGAATATATTTCAAACAAACTATATTGAATTTTTCAATAATTTGAAAATTTTTCAATTAAACTTTTTTAAAATTAATTTTTATGAATATTTTCATTGTCTTTTTCGACATTTTGGTCATTTTAAATGAATTTTTATATAATTCTAGAGGATTTCTATAAAATTTTCCACAATTTTTTATAATTTTTGGTCAAATTTTAGAACATTTTTTTCAATTTGTATGAAATTTTTAACGATTTTTGAGAAAACCTTGTCAAGGTTTGTGGTTTTTAGTCAAATTTTACATTTTTATGAAATTTTTTAAGAACTTTTTTATGCGTTTTATTCGAATTTTACAACATTTTTTCCGAACTTTCATAGAATTTACAACATTTTTTACAACATTTTAGATAATTTTCACATTTTTCTAACCGAATTTTATTAAATTTTGAGTAATTTTCGAGACAAATTCAACAAGGTTTATACTTTTTAATCCAATTTTACAATTCATGAAATTTACAACAATTTTCAAGATTTTTTACGTTTTTTAAATTTTTTTTATCTCATTTGGGATATTTTTTCACCACTTTGACATTACGTATGAAGGATTTTAAAGAAATTTCTCACAATTTGGTTTGGATCAGATTTTAAACAATTTTTATGCATTTTGACATGGACTTGGATTATTGTCTTGTGGCTGAGGGTCGTCCTAAAAATTTGTACGTCAAGAATTTGTGTTAAAAAGTTGACTTTCTGAACTTAGGGGGGAAAAAAGAAAAAAATTGACTTTTTAGACTTGGATTAAAAATGAAAAAAATGAATTTTTGTGCTTGAAAGAAAATTTCAGAGAATTTATTTTTTTTCATTTAAAAATTATAATGAAAAAATTGACTTTTTGCACTTGAAAGAAAATTTCGGAGAATTTATTTGAAATATGACTTTTTTGAAGTATCTCTGAAATTTTTTCAACTCCAAAAAGTCATTCTATAGAACGATATTAAGTGCATATTTGAGGGAGGAGGGGGGGGCGACTTGAGAAACATTCTGTCAAAGGTTTTGTATACAAAATTTCGTTTTGAAAAATGCTGAAAATTTTTTTAAAACCTTTCTAACGAAGTTTTTACGAATTTTTATGAAAATTCAAGAAATTTTTACCCATTTTTCAACCATTTTATACTTTTAGGATATTTTTACCCCATTAACGACACTTTAAACACTATATGAAATTTTTTCAACGAGGTAAAATTATATTTCGAGTTCAAAAGTCAAACCTCATAATTTTTTCCACCTTCTAACTCAAAATATGGTGCACTTTGAGTATACTCAGAGATGTTACGATATTTAAAAAATGGATAAAGATGATCAAGATTTTAGACTACAAATTTTGGAGCATTGATCTTCACTTATGATTCACGAATTTCTAATATTATTCTAAATAATGCATTATATCCTGTCTTCAATCATCAAATCAGGCAAATACCCCTCGAATCTGATCGAAGACGAGATGATCTCATCAACATAAGCTCATCCACCTATTTTAGGATACCCTGTAATCGTTCTCACAATGATTTCCGTTTTTTGCTACGTATGAAACGACGAAGCAAAAAAAAAAAAATCACGCAAATAATCAACTTACAACGTATATACTCGTACGTTAAAATCTAACACGATTTATACGCAATACCCCATATACGCGAATATCTGGGATAAAGAAGCTCAGACGTGGGGCATTACGTCACAATCATAATTCACCGGAACTATAACAAATGGAAATGATCACTTTTAATTTCGTATGCTTACGAGGTAGCCTCGCCGCGGTACACCGTCTGCCCCCTCGCCTCTAGATGATTTTCTCGGCCTGGTCGGCGTACGTATTTTCCAAACACATTTCAATTATAACAAATGGATAAGTGATTTCTCGTCTGGAGTCGTCAAAATTACAGATTGACAGTTCTAGTTCCAGCAGTCGACATAGACGTGTCTATACATATAAGAATGTATCGAGTGAAAAAAAAAAATCATCTCGTAATGATTTCGTTGCGACGAGAGCACGTGCGATGATGGCTTATTTACTTTTATTAATTAGTCTTGAAAAAAGTGAAATATCTGGGAATGAAAGTGTTATTGTTTTCCCTTCGGTGATTTAATTACATTGTTGTGCCTGTGTGTAACCTTCATCGAAGTGCCAGTGATCGATAGTGTGATTAAATATGGCTTTTGGGAGGGCGTATGGTTCCCTCTGGGTTGATAGGTCTCAGGTTTGTGTCTAGATGTGCGGTGATTCTTATTGTTCGTGCCACACACGAATACCTACAGAAGGATAGAAGTTGGATATAATAAATGGTGAGATTTTCACACGGATTGATGCGGTTTTGGTGAGGTTTTCAGCTTGTGTCGTTTATTCGGTCGAGATTGAGGTTTCGTGAGGGTCTTTTTGATATGTGCCTTGAGTCAAAGGTATTTTTTGGGGGAATAAGTCTTCGGCCATTTAGGATTTTAAAGTCTTAAGTTTGTATCTCTATTGAAACTTTCAGTCCAGCTTTTTCATTTTTCAGTTTTTCTCTTCTTTTTTGTTTCAAAATCACTGGAAAAGCATGTTCTCAATTTATTCCATTTTTAGTGTCTATTTTAATTAGCGAATTATTTCATCGTTTGTAATTCTTCAAACGTTTGATTATCCTGGTTCGATACCAATTTCAACTTCACAATCTACGAGTATTATTTTTCTATAGGCATATCTTGAAAATTTTCACTCGAGTTGTAATTTTTTCACAAGTACAATTTGTTTGTTGAAAAATGGTTCGCAATATTTACGGTTAATTCGTATTGGAGCTCTTATCAAATAATCGAACCGCATCAAATTCAAGTGTTTGTCTTCCAAGGTCGATGCTAATTTTTCACGTAGGTACCAAGATTACCTACATATTCATAAACAAGCTACTGAAGTCACTAGTACATTTAAATCGACGATGCGGTGTTGCCAGTTATGGCTATTTCGTATATAATGTGACACCCAACTCTTGATGGGTAGAAATAATTGATTTGTCACCTCTTATAAATCCATAGTGATAAATAAAGTGCAAAAAATTTAGCCTAATACGATAAAAAAAAAGAATTGATAATTTTTTCAAGAGTACGTTCAATTTGATCAATCCATAGAATATTGTGAAATGTTTCGAATAATTAATATGGCACTGGCAGGATATGTCGAACAAAAAACAGGAGGTAGTTCGTATATAGCTTCCTCTCAAATCGCAAGAAGGCATTTCTAGAAGGAAAAAGTACAGTCCAGTCGAAAAATTTGCGAAAATGGTGACCTCTTTTTGAAAATTGTACATTTTCAGTCACCAAAAGTCACCCACGCCCCGTTCACAACTTCTCACCCGCAATCAAACTTTGAACCAGGTTTCAAAAATATTGGAAACGTCGTATGAATTGTTGAAATTTTGATTAAATTCATTTTAAATGTGATAGAAATGGCAAAAAAATTATGAAAATTTCTTTAAAATTGTAAACATTGGCATAAAAATCATCTAAAATATTTTTTAAATTAGCAAAAAATTGAAAAAATTGTCAAAAATGATGAAATCATCAAACATTTTGACTTTTGTAAAAATAATAGAAAATATACTTATCATAAAAATTGTCAAAAAAAAAACATGAAATTTGTCCAAACTGTTGTCAAACGTTTTACTAAGCATTATCAAATTCACGTTTTTGAAATTTTTCCAACAATTCTAATGATTTTTCAACATTTTTACGAATTTTTTCACTGACTTTAGAAAAATTTTATAAAAAATTCATAATTTTTTACGATATTTGAACCACTTTGCAGTATTTTTCAACTATCTCTTATACAATTATCAACAGTTTTCTTGAAATTTTCCACAATTTTGATGAATTTTTGATCATTTTTATGGTATTTTCAGTTTCATTCACGATATTTTAGTGATTTTATGACCAAAGATTGGTACATTTTCTTCTAAATTTTGGTTTAAGTTACGAAAATTTGCACGAAGCATATAACATGACCACAATTTCTTTGAAAAGTTGGTATTTGCCCTTTTCACCTCATTGTGCACTCCACTATTCAATTTCAGTCCTTTTCTCATAAGTAAAGCATTTTAAAATCGATTCTGTGGATGAAAACCAGTGTCCAATGTTGAAAGTCTAAAAGTCAGCGTGACGGAATTTCGTGACATTTTTTATGTCAAAATTTCCATTTTTCTGTCCTAAATTTGAATTTTTTTTAAAAAGATATTATCAAAATGACTAAATTTTGATTTTTTTTTGTTCGCGAAACTGCCCATAGCAAAAGCATATACTACGCTAAAATGCCCATTTTTAGTGAAAATATCCCATTTCTAGGGCAAAGTGCATAATTCTAGTAAAAAAAACAATTTTTTTTTTAAAGTGAAAAATACTCGTTTTTAGTGAAAGCGACCCATATTTAGTAAACTATTTTCAGTGAAAATGACCTTTTTCTAAAAAAGAAAAAAACAACAATTTATAGACTTTTAGTGAAAATAATCCAGTTTTTAGTGAAAATGAATAAGTTTTTGTGAAAGTAATCTATTTTTAGTGAAAATAAAAATGTTTAGTAAAGATACCCTACTTTTGGTGAAAAACCAATTTTTAGTAAAAATTATCAAATTTTAGTGAAAATCACAACTTTTTTGTAAAAATTTACACTCAATTTTCAGTGAAAATGGTCCAATTTTCAGTGAAAACAATCCAATTCTCAGTGAAAATAATCCAATTTTCAGTGAAAATAGTCCTACTTTTAGTAGAAATGAACAAGTTTGAGTGGAAAATCAAATTTTCAGTACAAAAACAATTTTAAAAATCAACTTTCAGTAAAAATAATCCAATTTTCAGAGAAAATAATCCAATTTTCGGTGAAAATAATCCAATTTTTAGTGAAAATAGTCCAATTTTTAGTAAAAATAAATAAGTTTTTGCAAAAGTGATTTAATCTTGGTGAAAATGAAAATGTTTAGTTAAGATACCCTATTTTTGCTGAAAAATCGAATTTCAGTGAAAAATATCAAATTTTGGTGAAAATTACGACTTTTTGGTAAACATTTTTTTAACAAACAGTAATTTTCAGAAAAAAAACACTCAATTTTCAGTGAAAATATTCCAATTTTTAGTAGAAATGAACAAGTTTGAGTGGAAAAACAAATTTTCAATACAAAACCCATTTTAAAAATCAACTTTTAGTAAAAACATTCCAATTTTCAGTAAAAAATACCAATTTTTAGTGAAAAATGCATAATTTTAGTGATAGTAAAAACGACCCATTCTTAGTTGGAACTACTCATATTTAGTGAACTATTTTCAGTAAAAATGACTTTTTTCTAAAAAAGAAAAAAAAACAATTTATAGACTTTTAGTGAAAATAAATAAGTTTTTGTGAAAGTAATCTATTTCTGGTGAAAATAAACATGTTTAGTAAAGATACCCTACTTTTGGTAAAAAAGCAATTTTTAGTAAAAATTTTCAAATTTTAGTGAAAATTACAACTTTTTTGTAAAAATTTACACTCAATTTTCAGTGAAAATGGTCCAATTTTTAGTAGAAATGAACAAGTTTGAGTGGAAAATCAAATTTTCAGTACAAACCAATTTTAAAAATCAACTTTCAGTAAAAATAATCCAATTTTCAGTGAAAACAATCCAATTCTCAGTGAAAATAAATAAGTTTTTGCAAAAGTGATTTATTCTTGGTGAAAATGAAGATGTTTAGTTAAATTACCCTATTTTTGGTGAAAAATCGATTTATACTGAAAAATATCAAATTTTAGTGAAAATTACGACTTATAGGTAAACATTTTTTTAAGAAACAGTAATTTTCAGAAAAAAAACACTCAATTTTCAGTGAAAATATTCCAATTTTTAGTAGAAATGAACTAGTTTGAGTGGAAAAACAAATTTTCAGTACAAAACAAATTTTAACAATCAACTTTTTAGTGAAAACATTCCAATTTTCAGTGAAAAATTTCATTTTTCAGTGAAAAGTGCATAATTCTAGTGATAGTGAAAACGACCTATTTTTAGTTGAAACGACTCATATTTAGTGAACTATTTTCAATGAAAATGATTTTTTTTTAGAAAGAAAATGAATAAATTTTTAGACTTTGAGTGAAAATAATTCAATTTTTAGTGAAAATAAATAAGTTTTTGAAAAAGTGATCTATTTCTGGTGAAAATGAAAATGTTTAGTAGAGATACCCTATTTTTGGTGAAAACCCAATTTTCAGAAAAATTATCAAATTTTAGTGAAAATTACAACTTTCTGGTAAACATTTCTTTTACCAAAAGTAAATTTTCAGAAAAAAACACACTGAATTTTCAGTGAAAATAATCCAATGTTTGGTGGAAAGGAATAAGTTTGAGTGGAAAAACAAATTTTCAGTAACAAACCCAAATTTAATAATCAATTTTCAGTGAAAATATTCCAATTTTCAGCGAAAATATTTCAATTTTTGGTGGAATTATTCCAATTTTCAGTGAAAATGATCCAATTTTTGGTGGAAATGAATAAGTTTGAGTGGAAAAACAAATTTTCAGTAACAAACCCAAATTTAAAAATCAATTTTCAATGAAAATATTCCAATTTTAAGTGAAATTATTCTACTTTTCAGTGAAAATGATCCAATTTTTGGTGGAAATGAATAAGTTTGAGTGGAAGAACAAATTTTCAGTAACAACCCCAAATTTAAAATACAATTTTCAGTGAAAATATTCCAATTTCCAGTGAAAATAAATCCAACTTTTAGTAAAAGTGAACAAGTTCGAGTGGAAAAACAAATTTTCGGTAGCAAACCCAAATTTAAAAATCAATTTTCAGTGAAAATATTCCAATTTTTAGTGAATCATATGTTCTAGTGAAAATGAAAAATTTTTAGTAAAAATAACCATTATTTAATGATAATCAATTTTCAGAAAGAAAAAAAATACTCAATATCCTATTTTTGATGAAACAAGAATGTTTCAAGTCCAAAAAAGTCTGACATCAGGTCTAAAAGTCAGCGTGGTAAAATTTCGTTACAGAATTTCGTCAGTTTTTTCCGCGAGATTACCCATATTAAAAGCATATTCTATGTTAAAAGTCTGGAAACCTCCAGCTTCCCAGGTTACAAACTCGATCAGTCGTAGGAAATTCAAATGTAGGTACGATCTTCATCTACACGTTAAAACTTTAGAAATCTCATCTCAGCCAAAAATTAACTTCGAATACTCCGATTCGAACCATGCAAAATATTAACAATATCGACGCCCTATTGTACTATTTTGGGAACACATTGGCATTACCATGGAATGATTCCACCTGAGCAAGTCCAAAAACATATCCTTCGTGAGAACCATTCCGTATTTAGATTACATCACATCATAACTCAAAATGAATTACTCCCATTAAAATTCATAAATTTTTCCACCAATCTCACATCAAAATTCTTCAGCATACCTCACGTCATATCAACAATCTTAAAATTTTAATCATAAATTTTCAAAAATCTCAGTCATTCCTTGAGAAAAATACCACTCCGATGCAAATTGATTACTACCATCGCTGGTATAGGCACTCCAGTGTCACATAATACGTGTAATTTTCCTTGAATTTCGTCACACACTCTCGACTTGGTAAATTCCACATGCATCGTACAACTCATTTCATTATTTTTTTAGAAAAATGGTGTAAAAAAATTTACGTAAATATACATACTACGTTCACAATACATAAGACGATTGTTCACTATATACATATGCAAGTCTTATACTCTATAGGCTACGATAGAATTTCAAAACAGGTACTCGTACCTCATAGCATATAGTCACTACCTAATACACAATTCTACATATACTACGACGTTCCACCATATACAAAAGCATAACACATAGCCAGGATTACCACACATATCTCGTTAATTCCATTGTATAATGAGAAAACACCGCAACGTATAGTCTAAAATAAAAGGATATAGTGAGAAAATAATGCAAAAAAAAAAAATGTCAATAAACGAATATGTGTAATAAATCCGCACATACTTCATCTTTGGTAACAATTAGCCACTTCAAAGGGGGAAAGAAAATTCTGCTGAGTCAGTTATCCGAATCGCTCGTCCAATCGGTTCGATTTTCATAAAATACCTTTTCTTCGTATAATAATAATAATAATACAGTGATAAATAGCGTAAATTTAGCTAGGCTAGGTATCGTACGTACACTAATGGTACATTGTGGCGTGTATATGTTCTAGGTTACATTCGAATATGGCAAAATAGTGAAAGTAAATGAAAAATCTACGTGAGAAAATTATTATGTAGAGATACCGGCGCGCTGCGAGGCTGTATCGAACAAAAAAATAAATAAAACCTGGTAGATTTTGTAAACAAAACTCTTGAATACGGAAATAGAAACAGAAAGAGATTCATTATCTAAACAATTTGACAATCGTATATATACGAGCTCGAATCGGAGAGACTTAATTACGTCATCGTAATGAAAAATACGTCTCGTGTTGACTAAAAATTGGAATTTTTCAAAAGGTGAAAAAGGAGGAAGAGAATTAAGAACCGGGAGGAGAGATTTGGAGGGAAAAAAATCCCTATCATGCGTATTAATTATGAGATTAAGCGCAGAAATAACGACCAAAGGTCGACATTTCCAATAGACGGATATGTAAGCACTTATCTCAATAGACTTAGCGATATGAAAGATAACACTTGAAACATTTAACCGATTAACCATCATCGTGTTTAGTTGGTGATTTACCTACGTGTACGTATGAATTAACGTTTGCAAGTTTTATCGTAACGTGTATTTTAAATACGATTAAAAACAAGGTATTCGAAATAATCGGGACGACGTGTGACGCGTCAGTCAGTCGATCGTAAACTTTTCAAAATTTCTATTCGAGTTGTGTTGTTCGCGTGCGCTTATAATCAGTCGTTTCGATTTCTTTATTCGGCCGGGGGTTTTCTTAGTGCTCTCCAGAGTATCCCAGCGTCGCAAATCTTCACCCTACGTGCTCGGTGGCTCGAGCTTGGTGCATCGAAAACGCGCATCGGTGTCAGGATCATCGCAGCTCCATCAGTACGACCAGCCTTCGTCGTTGAAACCGTCTAGCGAACCATTTGTGTCAACAAATACCTGGTCTCGTTACGGGGCTCCGCAGACATCCGCAGCCGATTACGCTAGAACCGATAAACATGCTGGCAACATTTTTAAAAATTTTTACGCCGTCGGATACCAAAGACATAGACGACTGATCACCGCTGGCACCAGCCATCATCGCGCTTCCAAATTCAACGCCAGAAAACCGACGCCATCGCGGTCGCCGGCCACCCGCGAACCCTGCAGCAGCGTTGTGATTGCGGTATTTCATTTAATTATGAAATTACGCGAACGCGTTGTTATCTGTTTCGGTATAACGTTCGTTTTGTTCACGTTGATACTTGTAATCGATTTTCAATACGAGATCGGATACGGTGGCCATAGGTTTTTCATGCCCATGCGACATGGCCGAGTCCAAATGGTCGAAGATACCGGTCCAGCAGGCGCTCCTGAACGATCGGTGTACAAGAGCTTTCAGAATAAGTATGGTCCCGGAGGCGCTCCAGCTCCTGGTTCCGATGTCTACGAGGATTTCGGAGATGCTGGCTCGATAGCTGGTAATGTGACCGAGAGCCATGATGATTTCAAGGATCTGCTGGCGTATACCCGTTCGTACGAAGAGTTGGATACAGAAGATGCCGGACGTAAAGTGGTCATTGTCGTATTCGAATACAGGGAAGAGCAGCCGGCACTCAGCGAATATATCAACTTTGACCAAGGGTAAGTTTTTCATTATTTAATGCATTGTTTCGGTATTCAAACACAGTCTTCGTTGTCGTCAGTAGACTTTGACAGCGAAAATCACGAAAACTAAGCATCCTAGAAAAAAACTAATCGCTTAACACGGAAAGAGAATTTTATGCTCTACAATTTTGATTCTGACAATTTTTTTCATAGGACCCTTCGTTCGCCCAGAAATACAGTTTTTATGAAATGAACAATTTCGCAATTTTTT
>FIZU01041366.1:0-16386 GCA_900064475.1 Pseudococcus longispinus | reverse complement strand
GATTTATTTTCGAATTTGGCAATTGACATGGTTAAATATTTCTGAAAGATATTAAAAAATACGATAGAAAATTCTCTTATGGCATTTAACATTGGACCCATTTCAAGTGGGACCCAGTACACAGTTTGCGTCCACTAAAAATTCCTTATCACATGCTTATCACTTCTTAAAATGAATCATTTCGTTCTCGTTCGTGCAGCGTCTATTGCCTGGATAGAACACGCGGTGCAGCTGAAAACATGAAACATGCTTCAAAGAGCATAGCCGGGTTTACAGGAGTGATTTGGCTCTGAGCACCGAATTTTTAATTTTCCAGTGGAAGTTGGTCCCTATGGTCTAAAACGCTTCGTGACAAAATTTTTAGCTCGATATCTCAACCCTTACACTTTCTGGGAGGGGGGGAGTTCAATGTGGATTTCCGTTAAAAATTTCTATTTTCAGCAGTTTTCAACCGAATTTTTTCAAACTTGCACGAATGGTAGTCAGTATCAAGGGTGATTTTTGGAATTTTTTGAAAAAAAATTTCGAGCACTTTTTCAAGGTCAAATGGGCATTTTAAACTTTCTACGGGTCATTTTGGTAACCCCTTTCAGAGGTGCAATTCTGAAAAAAAGAAATATATTATGTACTTAGTCCGGATATACAACCCCATATTTCTGTAGGACTTGATATCGTGGTACCTCATTATCAAAACTGCAAAAAACCGATTTTTTCGTCCATTTTTCCCTCTTAAGTGGGTCATTTTTGGTCGAAAATTTTTTTCTTGAAATATTTCAGCAAGGACATCAAAATACACCATCAACAAGCATTTGGACCAAATTTAGGCATTTCCCCCTTTTTTCCAAAAATACCCAAATTACGCCATTTTGGGAACCCACAATCTCTTCAAGATGACCGAGGGACCTAGAAATCATGTCTGGGCTTGTCTCAAGTCGATATCTCTCATATACTGCGATTTCAGCAAAATGGAGTAACTTTGATTTTTTTTGCTCATAGTCATTTTCAAGAATTGGGTAGTTTGGACTTCAGAAAAATTTTTCAAGATATAAGTTGAAAAAAATCAAAGTTTTTTGCTGAAATTGTCGTATATGAGAGATATCGACTTGAAATAAGCAAAGACATGATTTTTAGGCCCCTAGGTCATCTTGAAGATGTCGTGGGTTCCCAAAATAGCGTCATTTGGGTATTTTTAAAGAAAATTGTAAAAAAGGGGGGAAATGAACGAATTTGGTTTAAATGCAGGTTGATGGTGTATTTTGGTGTCATTAATGATATATTACGAAAAAAAATTTTTGACCAGAAATGACCCATTTAAGGGGGATAAACGGACGAAAAAATCGGTTTTTTGCATTTTTGAAGATGACACACCAAGATGTCAAGTTCTACAAAAATATCAGCTTGCATATATCTAGACTAAATACATAATATTTTTTTTCAGAATTGCACTTCTGAAAGGGGTTACCAATATTGCCCTTCGAAAGCTTAAAATGTCCATTTGACCTTGAAAAAATGCTCGAAATTTTTTTCAAAAAGTTCCAAAAATCACCCTTGATACTTTCTACTATACCAGCAAGTTTTACAAAATTCGGTTGAAAACTGCCAAAAATATAAAATTGTAACGAAAATTCACATTCAACCCCTCCGAAGGGGTTAGGGTTGAGATATCGAGCTGAAAATTTGTCACGGGTATTTTAGACCATAATTGGACCAACTTCCACTGGATAATTTGAAATTCGGTGCTCAGGGCCAAATCACCCACCATTTACCAGACACTCTATATATATTCTCAGCATACATAAATGGAAGATGAGGGGAGAGGGGCGGCTAGTAGACAGAAAACACTCTGAATATATTTCTAATCATTTAGCAGCAAAACAATGTACTTTCTAATGAAAACATTAATTCGAACCAAAGAAAATTCAATTTCACTTACAGCCGCAGACTCGAAACGGGCAAGTTGATTTTCAATTCAATCCAATTCCATGGTTAAAAAAAATTCTAGCACGAGTATAGCTATTCGAGCGTTATTCATATCGAAGAACAAGTTGCGCTTTTTGATTGAACTTTATTAAATAATCATTAGGGTGATATTTCATTAAATTCATTTAGAAACGCAGTCTTTTAAGGGCGGACTATCAATCAGCAAAAATAAATTAAACGCGTTGTACTCGTAGATGTTAAAACACAATAGCAATTAATCACGCGAGTAGTACCCGATGGTAACATCTTTTGGCCAGACAAGATGAAACCGAAAAGAAAGAAAAAACCTAGGTTTCTTATTTTTATGGTGACTTGATGGTACGTTGGGTAACGACACAGAAATTTTATTTTATTTTTTTTTATCTTTTTAACCGAGTTAATTGTCGGGATAACAGTTCAAAAAACTAATCGACCGAGGCGAGAAAAAAAACCAAATACCATTTACCTCGCCCTTTTAATCACGTACTCGTGGTAGTCGTAGTTTGCTGAATATTCATTACTAACATTCTTTTCTTATATTAAAAATGTTGAACAAAGAAAAATTCAAACCATTAACGTAAAGGTAAAAAGTCTCGTTTATGAAATTAGCGCCGAAAAAAATATTTGGATGGAAATTCATCGTGGAAAAAAATCGTTTACTAATTTACGACCCGAATTAGTTTTTTTTTTTGCATCTACGAGAGGATATCTCGAACGTGGGTACAATTAGGATAGGAAAATATGTCAGAAAAGGGAGTTAATTCGATAACAAATCTGTCTCCCGTATTATCATTCCGGTCACGATTTCGTCAATGACACCAGCATCTCGTCTATTAAAGCTTTTTTCAATGGCTTCATTTTTTATCATTCAAATGATACAAGTTAAAGGCGATCGTTTCGAATCGACGAGTTAACATTCCGGAGACGTATGCGAGGCGGATTTACGACGATAAAATTTTTTGACAAGCGTCGAGGCGAAATTTAAAAAAATTACCATGTAAAGTATCCGCGCGTATAGTCAAGTAGGTGTGTTTTTCTGCTAGCCCGAGTGATTTCGATGGTGTCGAGGGAAAAACGATATTAAATTATTGCAACGTTCGGTGTATTATACGTGTAGCGGGGGATACATTTAGGAACATTTGTTGCAGCATTTTCTTATAATGAGGCTCGTTTTTCAACCGAGCTTATAAACTCCCCGCCCGCATACTTTCAACCTATTTATCAAGAAAAAGTGCTCTACCTGTCATGTAGTAAACGTTCAACTCTTCATACCAATTTATATAAGGAACGCGTCTTCGCGGCTATTTCCCACTAAGTGGTCTATATTTTTAATACGAGTGCAAAAAAACCAACATATTTTTTTTAAATAACGATAATAAATTTTTATTTGGGGGAAAAAACAACAATCTTATCGAGAATGTGTAATTTCAACTTGTATGAAAGGTGTCTGGTGAGGTGATGTTGCAATCCACGAAAGTTGAAAAGAGCGAGGCTTAGAACTGAGAAGTTATTACTAGAAATTTTTAAAATTTTAAAAACTTCAATGATTTTTTCAATTTTTGAGAAAATTAAGTCCACTCTGCCCATAAAGATTCACCCCCTACCCTCACCGAGAGTAAAAAAAAAGGCAACAAGTATTTTTTGTGCTTGACTGAAAAGAAAATGAGCAGGAAATGTAACATTGCCTCTGATGGTTCTCTTTTCATGTAAAAGTAGATACCTTCGAGTATTTGTATCAAGCATACTTTCAGCCTTCAGGACTCGGAAATGATCATTATCTTCATTATTTATTTCTCATTATTTTTGAGAACGTTCATTTTTTTGCCATTGTCTCTTTTTCACCGTTGTGGCTTTTTTTTCAGAGGTTTAGAAAAAAATAATCAAACTATTTCATGTAAAAATTTTACGAACTGATTCTAAAATCATTCTACAAAAAGATACTTTTGAAAGCATTTTTGAAAAAATGTTTTCAAAAAATTTCAAATTTGTTATGAAAATAGTCAAAAAGTTATTTATAGTTCGTACAAATTTTTTGAAACAAAATTGTTAAAAAATTGTAAGTATAAGTACACATGAAAACAAAATTGATGGAAAAATTTTCCTACAAAACTTTTTTTGGGAAAAAAATTCCTTTAGTGAAAGAATAAAATACTCTGAAGAAAAAAAATGACTGTTTTGGTTGGAAAAAAATAATAGTGAATGCTTTATCATGCCGTTTTACAGAAGAATCGAGAAATGATTCTCAAATCACCGTGAAAATACCTACTTATAAATGCCAAAAATAAAATTTTTAGTCAAAAATATCTTCAAGTACATATTTGAATTTATTTAAAAAAATTTTTCATCGCACATTGAAAAAAAATTATGAAAAAATGTCTACATACTGAATCAATTTTTTAAAAAAATAATCAAAAAATATCCTTAAAACTTGTTCTGAAAAAAAATCATCTTTTAAAAGAAAAAAATGGGCTGAAAAATTGTCTCAAAGAAATCATTTTAAAAAATGACTAAAAAACAAATACTCAGGAAAAATTATTTTTTAATTTTTAAAAAAAATTTCATCTTACAAATTTCTTTAAGACAAAATTTTTTAGGAAAAAAATGTTGAACAAATTTGAGAAAAGTTTAGTGAAAAATCTCAAAAATTTTCTGATTAAAAAAATGGTCTCCTGAAAAAAATCTCAAAAATTTACATTTATAATTCTATCAAGTATCATAAACCATTTTTGGAAATTTTTAGAAAAAATTTTGTGATTGTTCGCCAGCCACTTTCAATGTACTGATTTTGAGCGTTCTTCTACAAAATGTTTCTTAGCGTACAGGTCCAAAATTTTTCAAATTTGGAACTTAAAAAATCAAAATTTTGCCACTTTTTAAAATTTTTGACTTTTTAAAATCTTTTGAAACAATTTTCAAATTTGAGATAAAAAAGTGAAATTTTGTCAATTTTTAACTTTTTTTTTTAAATTTAAAAACTTTTTTGGAGAAAATTTGCTTTGGTACAGAAATATCAAAATTTCGTCATTTTTTAAACATTTTTTTGATATTTCTCACTTTTTTTGGAAATGAGAAAATCCTGTGACAGTTCGCCAGACCCTTCCAATGTACTGACTTCGAGCATTTTTTTTCAGAATGTTTCTTTTGACGTGTGGATGTGTTATCAAGCATCCAGGTCCAAAAATTTTCAAATTTGGGACAGAAAAAAAATCAAAATTTTGTCAATTTTCAACTTTTTTGTTTTTACATTTTCAAAACTTTACTTTTGAACAGGAAAATAAAAATTTCGTCATTTTCAAAATTTTTGACATTTTTCAACTTTTTTTGGAAATGAAAAAATCTTGTGACAGTTCGCCAGCTTTTCCCAATGCAAAATGTTTCTTTTGACGTGTACGTAGATGTGTCATCAAGCATCAAGGTCCAAAAATTTTCATTTATTGGAATAAGTTGCAAGCATAAAAATTTTGTCATTTTTTTAAAATTTTCAAAATTTTGATTTTTTAAATGTTTATTTAGAGGATGGATGCGCGGAGCGGGTGGGCGAGACCCTTAGTTATTTTTTTCACTTTTCAAATAAGATTGTGAACGTTTGCTCTGAAAAATCATCACAGAATAATTATTTAGAACGTTTATAGAAGACATTTTTTCAAAGAAAGGCCAGGAAAAAAATATTATTTCAATTATTGCAAAACATAAGATTCGTCAAAAAATTTCTTTTTTCGCCAAAATTTGTCATCATCTTTTTTTGATCCAGATTTAGTCATAATTTGTCATTTTTTTGATCGATTTTCTCATTATTGCCATTAAAATCAGAGTAAAGTCATTTCCAGGCCTTGAATTTTAATAAAATTTATCCCTAAAATTTATTTCATGTTTTCTTAAATTTTTTACAATTTTTAAAAGTTTGATTTTGAAATTATCAAATTCAAATCAACTTTTCGTTTCTAGCTCACAAGGTCATATGATCTTTTCGTATATCATAAAAAGAAAAACCTGTCTAAAAATAGACATCTTAGAAAAAATGCTCGATTTCTAAAACACGCCAAGAGATCGAACCTCTACGCATTTTCCACACGACAAAAACTTTAAAACGGCGAATTATAAAACCGAAACATTCCTAGGATTTGCTTCGTTGCCATTTCCAAAGTACCAAATGGTTAATAATATGGTGATCCTTGCAATCAGAAAACTGTATAACCTTCTTTAATCGTCGACATCTGCTGGAATGGAAGCCGGTATTCGAAAATGATTGCTCGATTCTATGTTTCAACTATCGTCTCTTTCATTCCGGTTCGTAAATTTTTAAACACAAAGGGTCGTCCTTTTAAAGCGAACAATCGTTTGGTACGGGGTTGCGAACATTACATCGGCGAGTTTTGCCGTTAAGTTATTATTTTTTGCACTTTACAATCCTAAGATGGCATGGTCAAGTTTCGGTGGTTATCTTTTAATCTTCTTAGCGTTGTTAGGTTAGGTACGAGTAGTAAATCCGATGTTAATTATATCTTTCCATCTTGTTGCTTGAGCAAGATTTATGAGATTTCACCAGGTATGAATTTTTCCTCGTATTTATACAAGAGGTGTTTTCACCAGAGCACTTCGTAACCGTAAAATTTTCTTCACTTTGAGATAGAAAAAAAACTTGCCCAGGAAGGATAACTATTATCTGCGTTGGTTAGAAATGGAGACGAGTTTATTGTTTGGATTTTCGGTTAAAGGTACCTTACCTATTCTTTTGTGTGTGGGAAGTTTCGTCGAAGGAAACGGTTTCAAATCGATGATTTTTTCACAATTTACAAACTTAGTAGAGATAAGAAAATGGATTTCAGGAAACGGAAATTTAATTTAATTTTTATTTAAATTTCGTTTCGTTGTACTTACTCATCCAATTTTACTAAGTATGAAAAATTAGCTGCGAATGAAGAAAAACCTGAATTTTGAATTATTTTTCGACGTCGAACGCTTGAAAATGCTTTTCATTCGATACAGGTACGCGAATTATGTCGTCAACTTTATAAATACTCGAAAAAATGTTTAAAAATTGAGTTTATCGGATGAAAACACTTTGGTTAGTCGATACCGATTAATAATTCAATTAATTTATTTTCTTCGAAGGCACTCGACGTCTTTTTTCGCTCGTTTTAAATAGTAGACTAAATTCCTTAAATTTTTCATCAGTCTCGAATCGAATTCATTTATAATGCTATTACAATTCGTAGCCATTTGACGAAATAAAATCAAAATTTTTCTTCTGCTTGGAAAATCTTTTCCAATGCAGATACAGCAGATGAAAATCTCCAGAAATACAATTGCGCTTGTTTTCCTCTACCTGGGATTATTTTTGTAATATCGTTGTCGTCGTGACGTTGAATAAATAACACATTCGAACTGGCTCATTGCTAAGTTAATTTTCACGTATTTTTCCGCTATAACAATATGAGAAAATTTTCAAAATGGTATCGCAAATTTCATTTATACTTTCGCGAGAGAATCATTAAGAATGTTTTTATTCGATATGTAGTTTTTTTTTTTGCTTTTTGCTCGCGTGCCTCGTACTGGATATATTTTGTTAGTGTAACACGTGCTTGGTATATCGCATTGGGAAAAAATACGTTAAACGTGCTGAAAATTTGGTGTAATTCGAAAAATCTACTTTATCATCGGATAAACGAACATGTACATAGCGTACGAAGAAAAACCCAAATCTGTAGTATAAGAAATGCTTTTAAAATCTTCCAAGTGTATCAAACAGACGTGATAATTTCAAGCGCTTGTTTGTTCGAATTGAAAGTGAAACTTGGGTTAGAACAAGAGTTCAACGAATATCAGTAACCTCTGCGAGACTGGCTGAGGATAATTTAAAATTAAAAGACGGCTCGCACTATGAATCGATAATTTAATCGAATAAATGCTTCTATAGGTACATCGTACGTATGGGTTTAGTTTACCTACATGAAAATTTGTTTTTTCCCCCTTCCTATAATAGTGGAGTATAAAAGTGTATGTGTAATTTATACGCATCGATGATAATTTCAAATTACGAGATATTGATAATACGAGTCTGAAAAATTAACATAATAATAGCATTAAAATTTGTAAACGTATACGAGCTCGATTTATTGCCTGAGCTTTTCAGTATCTTCAGCTAAGACGAGCATACGCGGTGCATTATGGTTTGCGAATTATCTCTAACATTGCTTTTCTCAACGTGTTTAAAAATTATTTCGTACCGAGAACATTTTCGCGCCTTTAGCTTCTTATACTCTTAGCGTTTACTTTTCTTCTTCTGTCGGCTCTGTTTACTACATACTTAATTATAATTTGCATCTAGTATCTGTTTTCTTTGTTCGCGCTCAACATCATTTACTTTATTATATCCTGCGCCGGCGTGCGTCGCTGCTCAAGTATTATAGCTGAGATAAAACGTCGTATAAGAGGTTAATTATCGGCGTATTTCACTCTCCTCTTCATTGTAACGAAATAATAATCGTTTTTTATATTAAGGAAGGAAAATGGTGATGTATTTTTGGGGTAAAGTGGGGGTGAGGGGTTGGCCATTGTGAAAATATTCAAGATGTGAAGGGTAGAAACAGTGGTGTATTTCTATGAATGGAAATACTTAAGGGAAGTAATGTAAATTTTTGCATGCACTCATCCATCCCTTTAGATTTTTTAAAAATTAACTTTCTCCGCATTTTACAGAATTTCTCGTGAAGAGCTTGGGGCCAAATTTTTTCCAATATTTTGTCAAAATAAGTAAAATTGGGTCAGACTACCCATTGTGAATAATGAATCGGATACAAAAGTATACGTTTGAATTATTTCAATGGAGTGCTAAGGCATGGATTTTTTCAAAAAATGTGGGCTTTTCATCAGATGTCGTTTGTGTAGGTAGATTAGATACAGATTTACTATTTCGTATTCCTTCTTTTTTTCAATTCTTCATTTTGGAAGTTGCTTTATGTAATTTTGTTTCTTTTTCCTTTTCGCCCTTTTTTCCTACACGTCACCCACCCACCCTCGAAAACATTTGTTTTTCTGCTTCATCTACGCATAAGGATGTACGCCTCTGGGTAGAAACATCTAATTTTCTTGTGAGGAAATCAAGTCTGAAATGAATGCCGAATATGCCTTGTACAAATTTAAAATTTCAACATCTAACATTCAGAAATGTCGATGGTTTTGAAAATGAAAAAAACTATTCTGACTACAAAACTTTCAAAAACCAAGTCCTCTGGAAAAAAACTGAGAAGGAAGCTATTTTGGAAATTTTTTATGACAACTTGTTTGAAAGAATATGAACTTAGCTTTTAAATGATATGGTTACTTTTTGATTTCGTTTGACTTTATTATCTGTAATGCAATTGCGACAAAAATGCAGGGATTTATAAAATTGTGCAAAATTAAAATGTAATCATATCATTTGTAAGCTAATTTTATTTTCTTCCAAATAAGCTATTATAAAAAATTTCCAAAATAGCTTTCTTCAGAAGTTATGCTGGAAAAATTGAAAAAATTTTATGAGAAAATTTTTTATCAAATTATCAACATCTTTTTCATTTTTTCAATATAATTCAAAAAATATCCCATTTTGGAAAATTTTTTATAATATTCTTTTCGAAAAAGGATCCTGGTTGATGGGTTCAAAAATTGAAAAAAAAACACACAGACTGCAAAAATCTCGTAAACTATAAAAGCCCTCTACAAAAAAACTAACAGCTCATAGGAGAAAGAGAATTTCAAGCTATACGATTTTCATCTCTTACATTTTTTTTATAGCACCCTGATGGAGTTTCTGGCCAAACTAGCAATTCTAGGGAAAAAAATCAACATTTTCAAAACCGTCGACTTAATTTGAGAGATGCAATATCTAGTGGAAAAATTTAAAAAAAGGAAAAACTTTTGATGATTCGTGAAAACCCCCAGAAGAAACATGGAAAGTTTAATTTATCAAGTAATTAAAAGTTTGTAATGCAACAGAAAAAAGATTGATGCAGCATTAAAATAGAGATTTGGTAAAGTTAGTGAAACGTTTCTGATAGGGCAGTCAAAAGTTTGATGAAGCAAACAAAAGAAGTTTTTATGAAGCAAAAATCTTTTGAGCAAAAGTAAAGAAATCTAATAAGCCGAAAATTTTCTGAGGAAGCTGCAAAATGTTCGATGAAGCAGGGAATAGGAACTGTGATGAGAATTGGTGAAGCAATGGAACATCTTTGATGAAGTAGCAAAAATTTTGTGATAAAAAGTGTAATAGGTAGTGAAGAAATGTGATGAAGCATCAAGCACGCACAAAACAGTGAACATGGTTTGTTGAAACAGGAAATAAGTCTGATGATTCAGTGCTGATGAAGTTGTGATAAAGCAATAAAAATCATGTGAGGTACCTACGGAGAAGAACTTTAATGAGGTAGTGAAAAATTTCTGATGAATCAGGAAAAGGTTGGATAAAGCAGAAATAATTTTCTGAGTAATTGTAAAAAGAATTTGCAAAGTAATGAAATATCTATGATGAAGGACCACGTATGCACAAAATAGTGAACAATATTACAGTTTGTTGAAGCAGGAAAAAAGTTTGATGCATCAACGCTGATGATGCTGTGATAAAGCAATAAAAATATTGTGAGCTATCTATATGTGTAAGGAAGGACTTGAATGAGGCAGGGAAAGATTTCTGATGAAACTGTAAAAATGATGAGATGATCCATGAAATAAGCCAAAAAAAAAGTTTTGAAGAAATTATAAAAATCTTGTGAGCAATAGTGAAGAAATCTGATGAGCCAGAGAACATTCGGTGAAGACGGGAAAAGTTCAATAAAACAGAAATTTTGTTAGGATGAAGCACTTAATGTTGCAGTTATGATGTAGCACAAACAATTTTGTGAGAAATTTTGAAGAAAATTAACGGGGAAAACATCTGTAATGAAGCAGAAAAAATTTTGTGATAAAGCACCTCAGCATGCACAAAACCGCAAACAAAATTTTTGTTGAAGCAGAAAAAAGGTTTGATGCATCAGAACTGCAGAAGATTTGAATCATTTGATGATGCAAAAAAAAAGCTTTGAGGATGTAAGCAAATAACATCTTGTGAGCATGACACTGAAGAAATTTTATGATGCAGTGAAAAATTTCTGATGATACAGAAGAACTTTTGTGATGATTGATAAATATCAACAAAATTTTATGACGTCTGATGAAACACTAGATAAAACGCTTTGATTGTGAGCAATAATAAAGAAGTAGAACTTGAAAATGGAGGTTTAAATTCGTTCATATACAAAATTGATAGGCACGCTTTGTCCATCATGGATGAATGATTGATTGTGATGTGTACGTTTTCTGTCTTTTGGGCTCGCTCTTTTGCTCCCCTCCCACTCTCGTCGATTTGTTGATGTGTTTTTTATCATTTTTAAAAATGTTTCATTTATTAAGTGGGTACCTATTATTATTTTCAATATATTTTTTTATGTGCCCCCGCTCACGCTTTGGTGTATATAAAGAAGCTTCGTTGCTTTTTTGAAATATTGTTACTGATCTCTTCACTCCTGTACCAAATAAGTATCAAATCAACTCTTATAGTTATGGTTCACTGAAAAATTTCTGTTGAAGGAGAAAATCTTTTAAATGCATTGAAGAAATTTGATTAAATGGTGAAGACATTTTAATGAAACAGAAGAAAGTAGTGATGGAGAAATATCGAAAAAGTCAAATATCAATATTTTATCAATATTTTAAAAATGCCTAAAAAGTTATTGAAAAAACATAAAAACAGACGAAAATCAAGAATTTGAAAAAAGTTAACGAGGAACAAGAAAAAGTTTTTTGAAGTGGTAAAAAAAAGTTATGAAAGCGTAGATAGTTATTTTAACGTCATAGAAAAAAATATTATGAAACATTAGAATTGGAAATTCCATGTTGAAGTAAGATGAATCCACTCTCTAAATGAAGCTAAGACGAAAATCTATAAAAACACTGGAAAATTATTTTAAGTTCTCACCTAAAAAATTTTATGGCTATTACGTAAGATTTCTCTATATTTTTTTTATTAGTCCTCCTACTCCCCATCCTCAAAATTTCGCTCGCCTTTTTTTTGTTTTTGAAAAAAGAGTTGCATCTTCCGTACTTGCATCAAATCCAAAAGCTCGAAGTCGAAACCTTGGAAATAATTCATGGTTAGGGATGTGGGGAATAAACACCTGTGGTATAAGTCGATCGAGACAATATTCCTACTTGTATTTTAATTAATGGAACATCGCCGAATGACTAAAAACCTGTTGCGTGTAAATATTATGAACTAGGGACTTGAATAAACATAACTATACGTATACCAACACGATACAAAATTAATTACCGTAAGCGAAATTACCGCATAAAAACAATAGAATATTATACATGCTCGTTGATAGTATTAACTTTTTCCATTCGAGCTTAGCATCTTGAAATAGTTTTCAAATAACGTATTTATGTTGACTTTTGGAATTCCTGTATGATAAACAACCAGCTGTGTATTCTTTTCTCGAATATTAAGCTCGAAAAAAAAGTTGGATAATCTAACACCGAAGCTTTTTCTTTCAAACTGCGACGAATCCATGTTGAATAATACCCTAACATAAGTACAAAAATCGCATAAAACCAAGCGAAGTAATTTTAGATTACGTATAATTGAAACGATACGACTCGAAGATTTAAGAGGGGGAAAAAACAAAAAAACCCTATAAATCCGAGTAACGAAATTTCAACCGCGAATCGAGAGTGCAATTCGTATAGATCAATGATAAGAGAATTATAAAAAGACACCGTTACCTAAGTATCCGAAGTATTCTCAATTGCGTGCTTTACCGTTTATGACAAAAGCGTGGGGTAAAACCTCGTAAATTATTTTCATATTTTTGTATGCAGAATGTTGATATACATGCGATGTCTTTCAGTTACATAATACTTCGCCAAAAAATACGTATAGTACTTAATACCCGTAATAAAACAAAAAGCATCAACAAAAAAATTACTTCGATATGAAAATTTGCCAAAAAAATATACTTATTCTTAAACGGCGGATAGATTTAATCGAAATCGTCGTTAAATAAAATTAAAACAATGCTATAAAACTAGGTAAAAATCATTTTATCATTTATACCTCCATTAACCGTAAAGGTATAAAAATTAAGTATTTAAAAAAAAGAGCTTAATCAACAAATTTCGTCATTATCATTCTAAACCGAAGAGCATTCACCTTGTACCTGTGTGTACTTATAAATAATGAAACTTTTCCGCTATATATCGGCTATACATTGCGGGTATAATTAAAAATCACTAAAAACCAGTGTTTGCATTGTACTCGTGTTTTTTCCTAGCTTTTTTGCACGCTACACCGAAATTCATTCTCGTTTCTTTGGGTAAATATTTATTCTACCCTTTCCTGTATCTACTAGGTACGAGTAGTATATGTTGGCGATTAATCTTTCCGCAGCCTTGCGCCCTTCCTACACCATATTCTAAAAAGGTTACACGTATAACACCATTACTACCTCATCGCTTATCCCTCATATTTTTCTCTTCTCCGCACCATGCTGCAGCCAAAACTCTCGAATTTAATCTTAATTCATATTTTATCTGTTATTGCCCATTCGCAGTATTTTATTTGATTACCAATCCGCACGAATAAGATATAAAGTTCAACTTTATTATCGCCTGCACTTAATTGAATTTCCGCATATAGTTTTTCAATTTCGTTAATTAAACTTATACCTAATAACGTTATTTCAATCTTTTCTTATATACTTGGTGGATTTTTGCATCGTTTTATATACTAACTATAGAGCTAACCAAGCTGAGTTAAATTTTGTGGAATACAGAAAATGGATAATTTAAGATTATATAATGTTCTTCCATTTAAACCCTCTATACCTATAGCTGATTTCAATGAAATATTGACTAAGCCCGAATTAACCCTGTTTAATTTATTAGATAATCTATCGAAAATCTTTTTGTTCGTTATTCCATTTGTTTTACGTTATTATCTATTAGCTTCGTTTACCTAGGTTGATAATGTTTGTAATTATGTACGTAGATGAAAACTATTTTGGCGGTTTTTGAATTTTTGAGTTCATTAAATATAATGAACTCGGTTTCGAGGAAAAGAAAAGAGCCATGGTTGCGATGAAACAAAATTGTTTTGTTACCTGGCTCTATTTTGAATACCTACGTATGAAATATCTTGTTAAAAAAAATTATTTTTGCTGGATGATGTTGTAGGTACTTAATTCATGAAACGATGCATTTTTATACATCCTTTTTAAAAAGAATTTATGCAGTTTTTCAAACACGCCTATAAAATGGAAAATTACAAGCTTAAAACGAGAAATAATATCGTTAAAGTAATAGAAAATTAAAATTAATTTAAATGGCTTTGAGTAATAGTCGAGATGAGTAAATTTGGTATCGAATTCTTCGTTCGTTCAAAGTTGAGTAGAAAAAAGGAATGACTTCGCAACCATCTAGGTATTAATTTGAGGACTGAGGAGAGGGGAAGTTTCTCGGTGTATAATGAATATTTTAAAGGGGGGAAAAACATTTTAAATTTATTCGAAATGCCAGAAAAGAGAAATTAATATTTGATCGTATACTCGCGAAAAAATGAAATAGATCTGTTTCAGAAAAATTAGATCTTCGATAATATTAATGAAAATCTTGGTCAAATTTGGTATCGAACAACCCCGCATTCAAAAATTTTTCTGACGCCGGCAGTGGATAGCACTTCAAAAAGTCAAAAACAGCCCTAATTACATTGGGATGCCTATTTTTAAAATTGAAGGAGTTATAGCAAAAAGAAATTCCTGTAAAAAGTATTACCTACCTCAATTCATCACGATTGCCTGGTGAGACATGAAAATTGCAAAATCCCATCAACAATACGTGATACAGGTGTAACTTTTTGAAACGAACAAAAAACATGTTGTGAAAAATTTGCCTAATCTTTAAAAATTAAGGTGCCACAGAGCACAAGTTTTTCTAAATTGTAGAGCTCAGAAGGACAAACAAATTTGATCATGTCTTCATATGGCCTAATATAAAGATTGAAGGAGTCATATAATTGAGAAAATTCAAATTTTAAAATTTTTAGAAAATTTTTTTTGTCAATTCATAATTTTTGTGACTTTATTGTTTTAATTTAATAAAACCACTGATCTGAAAGTAACAGAATAGAAACCAAGTTATCATCCAGGGTCCAAGTACATTTTACTTCTAAACTACGACAAATCCTGATTCATTTCAAGATTCAAGCACTTACCTTTTAATAAAAACTCATCTCGTAAAACTACACACCTACATTTATTCAATGAAACTCATATTTCACCTGACGATGGCCTTTTACGCCAAGTCTACATCGCGAACGTAACGCCTTTTTAAATGCATCCCTCGTGATAGAGAAAGAAAAAAGCATTATGCAATTCCTCGAACACGCCTACGTAGAAATTGCATTTCTCCAAACCTCGCTCGCTTTAAAACCCGAAATTGGCTATTTCAACGTCCTTCTCTGCGTAATTTATTTTTGAGATTATGAAATCGCTCCTTCGAAAATTCACGTCGCAATTTCGCTACAAATATGTATGACAAATTGCGTAGCTACCTTCATACCGGAGTAATTTTAGAAGTCGTTTATTCTGAACAACCGGAAATAATGCTTCCAAAGGAACCAAAAAGTATTTTTATTCGCCAACCGCTTCCGTACCTTAGCTGGGCTCATACGCAGAATTTGCCTTTTGGGGGTAGCGTTCAAAAAAATATATATTCGAAGATTTACTTACTCGTAAAAATATTATATATTTTTTAAAAGAGGTAAAAATTTATTCTTTCATTTAATGGTTAAGAAAAAAATTATGTACCATAAATTACGAGTACTTACCTTCGTTTCACCGAAAGCAAACCCTTTTCGATTGTTTTACATTTCGCATTCGTTTCGACGATGAATTGATATCAGAATGATTTTTTTGGGTGTTTTTTGTGCGATAATTTTAAAATTATTTGCAGTTTTTTTTCTCATCGTATAATAACGTAAAAATCACTTATTTCAGTAAGGTACAATGTCTACCTATACAGGGTGTTCTAATAATAGTGTAAATCCTTAAAAGCAGTGATGCTGCTACCCAAACTATAGCAGTGTATTCATGCTTGCCTACCCCAAAATTTTTAGAGGTGCTGTTATGCTGTAATAATGGTGTTTTTTCAGAACATTATAACTCCTTTAATAATATACAGGGTGTATCAGCTCAGGGGTAAGGCTTTCAAACCAGTAAGTATGCAATTCATAATGACTCGATGTATATATATTTGCCGAATCTCCGGACCACAGGGACAGAGTTTGAAAATAGTAGCTGCGAGGTTTGGGAAAAAAGGGGAAGCTAAGAAGTTGTCAAACCAGTTTTTGGTGAGTTA
>FIZU01041364.1:0-10153 GCA_900064475.1 Pseudococcus longispinus | reverse complement strand
ACGAAAGAAGATTCGAAAAAAATTGAAAAAATTTCCAGAGATGACCCTTGGTATGGTTCATTATCCCTGCAAGTTTGAAAAAATTCGACGGGGAATTTCAGAATACAGAAATTTATAAGGGAAATCGGCATTTCGGGTGATAATGAGGAGTTAGATTTTGGCCCCCTACCGTGAGGTAGGGGGCCAAAATTTTTACCATCGAATTTTTAGACCATAAGGACTAAATTCCATTATGAAATTCGGAATTCCCAGCCAAGAGCCGATTCACCATTCTTACCCGGCTATGCTCTTTGTTCTCATGCCTTCGGTTAAAAAATCAATATATTAAAATTACTGGGTAGTTATTAAATTTTCCATAGAAAATCGATACCTATTTCACCAGCGAAAAACATTTACTACGTCCTGGGTTTTCCATTTTTTAAACATTTCAACTTGATAAAAACGAGAAAGGAATTTTCTACGCGAAATTTCCAGCATTTTCGTATATTTTTCATAAAGAAATGTTCATTAAGGGTACGACTCTTCGCCGAACTAAAATATTCCCTAAATGAGCGTTTTTTCGCCCGCTTTTCAAATATCAAGACTCGAACTTCAGATACGATTCGAAAAAGTCAACATTAACCTGAAATTAATAGTTTGATAATAAGAAAAGTTCACTCGAGAATGGAAATTATTGATAAGTAGACGCGATGGGGCGTTAGAGCGGAATTTGGCTCCAGTCTATATCACGCCCACCGACACGAATAACATAAAAATAACACAAAACGGAAAACACGAAGAGCGGAGGAAGGAAACAGGAAGGAAGGAAGGAAGGAAGGAAGGAAGGAAGGAAGGAAGAAAGGAAGGATAAAAGAAGGAAAGAAGAACATAACGATAAAGAGCAGGGAGAAATGGTGCTATTACACGGTAGGTTATTTAAGCTTGATAAAAGTTCCGTGTTATGCTTTTGCATGCTTTTGTACTTATTTTTTTCATTATTATTAGGTATATTGTAGGCAATGGATATCTAAGGAAACTATTTAATTGCTTATAGCGTGAAATAAGCTGTAAAATATTCCACTGGTAAAGCCCAATTCAAGTATTTTTCTCAACTGCATACAAAATAAAGCTCGCGCATAGACTTCGCAATAATTTCGTTTTTAAAAAAATGAAAATTTATATTCGAGTATTCACACCCATAAAAAAAGATTACCTACATCGAAAAAATAATACTCATTCCGAAATGAATAACAAAGCTCATTTTTTTCAATTTTCCATACACGTTATACGCCAATTATGCGTTATTATTTTATGGCATAAATTCTCTCATTCATTTACCCATCTACCTAACCCAAGGTGTTTTAATGGTAAAATTTATTTATCATTTTACCTTGACCTACTCTTAATTTTATCTCCTTCGTTCGACAAATCCAAAACGCCAAAGGTTATAACACGAAGAGGAAAAAAAATCCAGCCTATATAAGTTGAAATTAAAGCATTCGAACGTTTTCGCTTCTTTTTTTTGCCATGCAACAAACAAGACATCAAAGTCTAGCCCGAAGGATTGTTATCACGAATTTCTGCACGTTTCGATGCACAATCGACAAAGGTCCGTAACTTTGTCACGTATGTGCGATGTTTAGTTTACAACCTTTTTCTCGCTCTGATGCCTTTTTCGTTTATTTCGCTTGTTTTACAAATCTCGTATAACAAGACTATCAACAGCGCCTGTTATTTTTATTCCACCATTCACTAATGCAATTTACTCGGCACAAAGAGTTTAAATGACTTTGCGCTCTTTGACAAGATAAAGTGGCTGGCATCTGAAGCAGTGCAAAAGGGTGAAAACTCGTTATAAGTGTAATTATCGGGTCGGTTTTGTGGTTTCGAGTCGATAAGTAGGTGATATTCTTAATATGGCGCGGGGTGGTGTTCAGGTTTGGGAGTAATAAGAATATGGATGTAGACTGAGGTGATGTAGGTATTAAAATATCAGCTTGTAAACTAAAAAATGCTACTTGGTTGGGAAAAAATGATGAAAAACGGGAAATTACAACTTTCTCGAAATTTTAACCTTATATCCAAACGAGGTCGTGAAAAATGTTTATGCCTATCAAAATTCCGAAGTTGATTAACCCTTTTGTGCCCAGGAGAGATCTGTTTGATGAAATTTTAAAATTTTCATTGCATCACGTAGACTGAAATCAAGTTAGTGCACGAGCTCATTTTCATCTATGAAAATGAAAATTTCACACAGAAAATAGAGTTGAAACAAATTCAGCTTCTTTCATTATCCTGAGTGAGATTAGCTACAAATTGAAGAAATTGCAATCAACTATTCACCCTTGAAGAAGAGAGAGATCTAATAAAAAAATTTCAATTTATTCTTCTTAAAATTATATTGCAACTTTTGAAAAAAAGAAGTTGAAATTTCGGATTTGTAGTTCAGATATTTCAGAGCCTCAAATGATTCGAAACTAATAATTTTCATACATTTATCAAGTAAAAAACAAAATGAAGAGTTAATAAGAGGATTTTTGATTTTAGTTTGAAATTTGCACAGGAAATCAGTTTTAAAAAATTTTCTGATAGGTATTTCAACAACAATTTTTGGAAAATGATGTACTCAATATTTTATCAAAAGGAATGGATAAAAATGATAAAATTTTCTCAAATTTTACTTCTCAAATTATTTAATGGGTATTTTCGAAGAAAAAATGTTCATTCATACATTTTTCGAACAGGAATGTATCAGATATCTGTACAATTTGACTCTACATCAGTTTGTAAAAAAACTTTACACTTTTGCAATTTTTCTCTCGAATTTTTCATTTTTAATTCTTGCGCTTAGATCGAGATGAAGATGAAAATTTTTCTTTCGTTGCTTACAAGGAGCTTTCGGGGTGTAGTAAGACGAAATTTTTTGCCCTTACTTTTTCTTTGACATATTTCTTCATTTTTTTTTTTATTTCACTTAAGAGTATGACAACTAGAAAATTGGAGAAGAAGATATTGAAAATTTTTTTACTCTATCTCTCTCTCTTTTTCATTGGTGAATAGTCAAGTGCAATTTTTTTCAATTTGTAGCAAATTTCGGACAAGAAAATGAAAGTAGATAATTTTGATTTCATTTTATTTTCTGTGTGGAATTTTAATTTTCATTGATGAAAATGAGCTCTTGCACTCATCAATGATCAAGTAGGAACGTAGCTACCTATTCGGCAAATAATAAATCCCTATGAAAAAATTAAATGGATCTATTAAAAAAAAATAGATCACATTTGATCACAAAATTTTCGATCAAAGATACCTATATGAAATGTTTTTATCTATTTGGATCTATAATGGCCTATTTGAATCTAATTAGCTAATACTGAGGAAAACGAGTTTAATTAGATATTCTGTAGGTATATATTAAAGCAGACAAATCGGTCCAAATGAAATTGGATGATTTGAACCCAAATGTAAGAACAACATTTTTCAATAGAAAAAATCTCGAATTTGAGAAACTCAAAATCAAAATGCATACCTATTTGCCAAGAAAAACAATTTTTTTTGAGTAGGCACCTTTTTCAATTTGGAACTTATAAAAAATAAAATAGGCAAATACCTAGATCTTGAAAAAAAAATCGATCAAATTTCATCGTCAAATTTTTGATTACATTTGATAACCGAAATATCTCTATACCTACGAGGATCAGATGCATGTCTACCTATACCAATTTTTGAATCAATTTGATCAAATTGAGTAGGTGAACCCCTTTTTTGGATTCAAATTAAAGCCACTAGATACGTTAATTTTTTAAAGTAGCAAACTCAAATTCTAAAAAATAAAAGTTATGTGTTACCTTGTGACTGAGCTACGGTGTGAGCACTCCATGATCCTTTGTAAGGTGTATCTGAAAAAAAATGAAAATTTCTTTGAATAATGTGTAGGTAATTAGGTAGGTATCAAGTATCAAAGGACACACAATATTTCCAGATAGGTACACCATTTGTAAACTTTACAAATTGTAACATCTGAAATTCAATTATGAAGGATGATTTAGTCAATACCCAATTACCAAGGCAATTATCCATATTATTATATAAATTTTTAATTTCATCTTCATTCGTGTCTAGAAAATTAAATCTTCCTTGATGTTTCATAATGTTATGAAAATTGCATTTCAATTAAACAGCAACCCGAGTTGACTAAATCTTTATCTACGAAATATCCATTCATTCTGTTGCTTGGTGCAAAAGTAAAAAAATTGCACACTTTGCTTAAAAGCAGTAGGTACATAATTTGTTGTTTTTTCATAAAATACGTAAATACCGATTGTAAGAATCAAAGTTCATACTTATGAGTCAGATTCAGCAAAAGAGCAGGAATCGAACAAGCATCTCAAAAAAATGTTCAAATATTTCATTCTATTTAGTTTCAAAATTTTTTCAAAATCTCACATCTACAGAAATAGTCAGTGGCATTGGCATCCCTATAGGAGGAAGATTGTACTCCAACAATTTTTCAATAGGATATTTTAGACCTCAGTCGGCTCAGTGCAACAATACCGCAATCTCATTTGTGCCTCTTCAATCTTCTTACTTTGCTGAAGCCAACGAAAAGGATTAATTACGTCATGACTTCAATTTCAATTACTTTCATTGAGAGTTCCATACACTCAAAAATTGAATCGAACGCTCAAGGAATATTGGTAATTATAGGTAAGGCAATATAAAATTTGTGTTTTTCAATTGAAATACCTAAAAATATATAAAAATATGTGTTTTTACAAAGTCGAGCGAAAAATTTGCAGTTTGAGCAATAATATGGTAAAAATTCAAGGGGAAGGGGAGTTTTAGCAAGAAAAAAAGTGATTTTATGAAAAATTAAAAAAAAATCTAGTATCTTAGTCCGAAGGAAACGAGGATGAAAATTTTTGCAGAAATAGAGCATTCAAAACAGTGGCGTAGCCAGACAGGCAATCAAGGGGGATGGTCTTCGTGGAAAAAAAAAAGTGGGAAATTATTAAAAATACTCAATATTTTATCAAAATATTCGCTCGGGCGAAAAATTTTGCTGAAAAGGACATTTAAAAGCTTAAATTTCATCATTATTTCCAACTTTTCGCTCTTCAAATGATAGGGACCGTCCAGACCTCCTAGAACCTCCCTCTAAATACGCCACTGATTCAAAAACTTACACTTCATTGTTTTTCTCAACTTTTCTGCTATTTTTCTTGTTCGAAATATGCGGAAATATATGCTTTCAAAATTCACTAGTTTTATCAAAATGACGTCATTTGTGGGTAAATTCTGTAATTTTTTAGCTAACGAGCAGGCAAATATGTATGATAGATACCTATGTGAAAAAGTATTTTTGGTAAGCCTAGATCACGTATACACATTCTTTTCATAATTTGAAGTAGGAGGGGTTGGATAAATGAGAAAGTTGTGTCTAGACCACAAAACAATCTGGTAAAAATTTCATCTTCTGACTCAAACTTTTCTTTTTTCCCAATCGCCCTAAATGTCTGACCACCTTACCCATACCAAAAAATTCAAAAAGTTGGAAAAAAATTTCTAAAAAAGAAATTTGGTAGAAAACGATCCTAAAAATATCATCGGTGCCCATTTTTCATCTTCATCTCTTTTTTCAAAGATAGATACCTAATATACCGACCTACTTTTTTAAATTGGGTGTTTCACGTTTTTTCTTAAAAAATGGAAGATAATTATTTTTGAAAAAATGTTTTTGGAAACGATGAGACATTAATACGAATATTTCACCCGAAAAGATCCAAATAATAAAATTGAAAAAATTCTGCAGCGTACGTCATTCTCCGTATAAACAATAGCGTTGGCAATTCCAAGTACCTACCTACCTACCTACCTACCTACCTACCTACCTGTACCTTGAAAAATTATCTATTCCTACGTTCGAATCAGAAAACTTACCAAAGTGATAACTTTTTGAAATAAGAAATTTGCATTTTGATTACCCAACCTAAAGTCAGAAAACTGGGAAAAAAGCTTTTTCAAGTCAGAAGTTTTCAATTTTTTACCCCTTCAATGACGTCAATTTTGGTTCGTTTTTGTATTGATTTAAAAACTTATGTTTAAAGTTACTGTTCAATTCAAAGGAGCCAGTTCAAGTTATACTCAAATTTTTATACCATAGCATCGGAAAATTTAAAACTTAAGGTTCATAAATTCACGACACCAGTTTGAAAAATATGCTGTTGACCATAGTCACAACTAAATTACTCATTTATTTCTCGAGTTTTATCAGTATTTTTTCTCGATTTCAAATTCATCCATCACATTTCAATAGCCACAAACAATTCTCATATTTCTCAAAGAGATGATGTCATGATTCTGAGTTCGACAAAATTATATGAAACTAACAACCCTGAAAACATTTTTAGTTTAGGAAAATAAATGACAAATATATAATATTTATATCAATTCATGTATGAATCACGAACGTGAGTGCCTATTTTGTCATATTATAACTGGAAATGTTATCATTAATGATAAGAGTACACACACTCGTGTATGGATATTAAGCTTCATTATACTCATACATTAATTTAGATGACTTACATATCTCACACCATTTTTATGCAGGAATGGACTGAACACAGAATTCTTGGAGAATTAATACTATAACATTATGGGTCAATCGAGATAACTCAGCGGGATAGCGAAAAAATCGCTAGAAATTGTAGGTTTTTCCAATTTCCTGATTTTCCTGCTAAATCTGAAAACTTTCTAACCAAAAATGTAATTTTCTCAATCTTTACTTCAACTCAAATCGTAATTTTGTCAATTGTGGGGGCTATCAAATTTCCTTTGATGCCCTATAAAAGTGAATTATACTCGTATTTCGACGAGTGACTAAATTTTATCAATATGCCAGTGTTGCCCGCTCAAAATTTCATTCAGGTAATGCCAATTGAAAACGATGAGTTCAATTGTGAAAAATATGCGTAATTATGCCCAAAAAAACAAACAAAAAGCTTATGCTTAAATTTTTGAAGCAGTCTTTAGTTTAATGATATCTACGAAAAATGTACGATTTGAAATGAAACACTCGATTGTTTCCTTCCTATTAAAAATGACAATTCTTTCAAAAATTATAATGTTGTAACATTAGCTACTTCTTTTTAAAATCAATATACACTAAATTTCCTGAAATATCCATACACATTACCCAACTTAATTAAAAATTGAAATGCAAGTGTAAAATTTGCATTAAGATCACGTTTCTAGATATTTCATTGCATAATAAGGCCCATTTGAAAAAAGAAGTGACCTAGTATTAAATCTGATAATCATACCAAATGCATAAATGTTCAATTTAAATAAGCACATGTGACCTGGGCTGGAAAAAGGGACCTATATCGTAAGAAAATATATTTCTGAGTAAAGTCGTCAAAGAAATTCAAACTGTTTCCCAGCCATTTTTTGAAAAAAAGAAAAGATTCACCAGATAGCCACGATTTTCCCATTCAAAGTCAATTTTTCTCACAAAATGTATAATTTTTTCCAGGGGGCAACCTGCCTCCCTCTATATACAAATTTTCATTTTCAGTAGTAAAAATTTGAGAAAGTTGTGAACTTTTCTTGAAAATAAATTTGGAATTTTTCATTTCTAAGAAAAAAATCTTTAATAAAAGGTAGAAATCTACGATCTGTTTCATTTGATATCTTCGATTATTAAGTATAAATCGTCAAAAAAAGTGAAATCGAAGTTTTAACAGGATAGGTCCGTTTTTCAAGTCCACCTCATATACCTGAAAATGGAAAATTTCCACCCTGAAAAATTTCATATTATGGTAAATCTGACATAAAATATGTCAAAATGGCAACACTGCTCATTCATGTAGATTTCATTTCACCATGTCGAATATTTCTCAAAAATGGAAAAAAAACTTGCAATCAGCCAAAATGCTTGAAAATTTCAAGGCCAAACATTAAACGTTCGGAACAATAGACTAAATCAACGCAGCCCAATTAAACTAATCGGCCATTTCATTAGATAGAATGGCCAAAGCCTACATAACCCTTAGCTACATCTATCCAAATATAAATTATATCACGACCCTACATAATTGGACATCTTTTGGATCAATATTTGACCACTCAGCAGCAATATTTACATACAAAACGTATAAATTTTGGGATAAGGTATCGAGATATTCCAAAGGTTGTTCGTTTAATCGATGTTGTAAAGGTGTTCGTATCATAACATTGCGCACCAATTACGATAAATTTAATACAGGTAAACGTACGTGAAATATTGGCAAGCCATCGACGAATAGTCGATTCGAACCCATGTTACACAGATTCTCATTTCGATAAAACAATAAATCAATTCGAAGTCCATACATTACACCGAACAATTCGCCAAGTAAAACAACATAGGTAAAAATACGTACCAAAAAACATAGAAAAATTGGTAAAAGTGCCGGTTCTACTCAGATAATCGGATGACGTCTTTATATCCAACATCATCTCTGCGTACTCGTATGTAATACGAACGGTTTTCCAATAATATGACAACTTACATGCCCGAAAATAACTCAGTCAAATCGGCCAGCACAAAACGACGCCACATTTTCATAGGTACTCGAACACGCACGCAAATTAGCCAAATTTCAATACAGCAAAAATACCAAAACAGAAAATCCCGACAAACCAGATTTAACGATTGCGAAAAAAAAAAGGCATTTAAACCAGCGTAACGAATGTGTATAGGTCGGTTCGGATTTCTTTATGAAAGTCGTCGCGGTGCTAGTGACGAATAGGCGGAGCTTAGTTAAAAATCAATGAGAGCCAATAGCATCGTCGGCTTCGGTTACTGCGACAAATCACTATCTTTCTTCAACAACCCCTTATTTCCACCGGCATTTCCGCATTGGTTTTAAAGGCACGAAATAAGCCAAGAGAGATAACTTTCTTTCTGCTTGCGCTTCTTCGACGATTTAAAACGAACATATGTTCGAATACTTCTTATACGCAGTTCAAAGATAAGGTGGTGGTAAAATGTATTTAGGCCCTTTTTTCCACCCCGTCTATCCGTCTCTCTCACCATTTTACCCTTTTCACCTCGTGTCTCGTCGGCTTCCATTTATCGGATAAATCGTATCCGAGTGTTTGCCGTCTCGGTAATTAGTTCGCTAATTTATTATTTATTGTTTGTGTGGCGATCGAGCTTCGGTTTAGATTTTGGTCTCTTAATTTTTGCAAAATTTCATATCATGAGAGTACGAGCATAATTTACCCAAATCGAATAGGTGTTGGTATTGTAGCCTACATACGTAGGTACATAGGTGTAATACTTTTGACGTGTACTTTTACCTATTACTGTTCAAATTCACGCCTAATTTTATATAAACTTTATGACATGCGATGAACATAAGCAAAGGCTCGCTTCTCACGTAATTTTAATACGAACCAACTTCCTTTACTTGACAACAAGTCTCACGTACTATATAAAAATGAGAAATATTACGTGATAAATTTTATGAAGCAAATTTTTTACAACTCTAATTTTCCTGTCGCTTAACCTGAATTTTATATACAGCTATGTTCCAAAATTTATACCCTAATGAGGGTTACCCCAGAAATATCAATATATCATCTTGGCTATTTAAATTTATCGCGCAGTAATTTCGTTTCTTTTTTCGAATCAAGGAACTATGGTGTATTCATTGGCCCGAATGAAGTCGTTAACGTTAAGTAAACGTCGTTATTTTTTCAAATATCCAAAATGATGACTTAATTCCGAATTGTTATCAACCAGAGACGAAACCTGGTCAAAAATTAGGGCAAATGAAAATGAAAATGGTGAAAATTCAGGTGAATGGAAACGATCGCAATAGTTTACGGTTTGGAAAAATTAAACATTTATACCAACAACTTTATAAGTGAGGGTTAAACAATTTTTTTTCTCTGAATTGGGATGAATAGGTATAAAAAAATTTGAAAATTATGTAATACAGTTTGTCGAATATTTTCTTCGTACTTTTTTGTGAGGAGGAGGGGGGGGGGGGGGGGGGGGGGGATTTCAACGAAGGATTTCTCGAATGAAATGCACATGTGTAAGTAGGCATACAAAAATAGCAAGAAAATATTGAATCATGGAAATGCCCCCCCCCCCCTCAGTTCATGCCTCATTCTAAAG
>FIZU01041358.1:0-11254 GCA_900064475.1 Pseudococcus longispinus | reverse complement strand
TCAACAACTTTTGTTCAGAACTTTTCTTTGTATCATTCAATTTTGGGGGAGGGGGAGGGGGAGGGGGGAGGTGCTAAAATCAAGTTGCATCATTTTATGGAAAATTTTACGTGGAATATTTTTTGTTCTATACTAATTTTACCTGTTCATGAAAATTTTCGAGTTATTTATGAAAAACGACTTTTTTAAAAACTTGTTCCATTTTCCTCACCCCCTTGTGAGACTTATGTTGGAGGATGGGAGCAATGCATGGTATCATTTTATAGGAAATTTTATGTAGATTATTTTATTATATCACTCATTTTGCATTATCTCTCTAACTTCTCGCGTAATTTGCAAAAAACGAAAAATGGGGAGACGTTCCACCCCCCGGGGGAGTTGCCCCGCCAGCTGGGAGCCGAGGGTTTTGTGTGGTGACTATTGGGACCTCATTCAACACATTTTTGCAAAAAAATACCTGCTACCTTTTTTTTCCGTTATTTTTCCTAATTTTACTGGACTATAGGTGATTATTTCATGTCTGCATTTTCCGAAAATGAATAAGTATATTTGGATATTACTAGGTACCCTTGAAAAAGTTTTAGGGCCCATTTTCAACCTCTCATCCTCACACCCCTCACCACCATATACGAAAATGTTACATTTTCATCAAAAATTATTTCAATTTTTGACACCATGTGAGCAAAGCTTATGAAATTTCTATGGTAGGTAGGGGGAGTGGTGAAGAACTTTTGAGACTTTTTTCAATTTTTTTTTGCGGCGCATTCTGACCAAACCCCCTCCTCAGAAATTTCAAACTACTATAATTTCAAAACTAGAATACAAACATTAAACTTGATTTGATTAGTTTTTTAATTTAATCGGTTACAACTTTTAATCGATTAATTGACCACTTTTTGTCCAAATTATTTGAAAAAAATAATCGATCAGATAATTAATCGATGCACTTACGCCTTCAATATGGCAGATAGGCAAAATTTGTATATAAGATATTTTTTAGATCTTGATTATTACTACTAAAAAGGTTATGTATGTATTTTGCCTATCTGCCATATTGAAGGCGCTACACAGCAACGTGATATTATAATTGGTTTTGCGCCTTCAATTTTGCAGATAGGCAAAATTTGTATATGACATATTTTTTAGATCTTGATTATTACTACCGAAAAGGTTTTGTATAAATTTTGCCTATCTACCATATTGAAGGCGCTACAAATTAAAATTGGTTTTGCGCCTTCAATTTGGCAGATAGGCAAAATTTGTATATAAGAAATTTTTTAGATCTTGATTATTACTACTAAAAAGATTATGTATAAATTTTGCCTATCCGCCATATTGAAGGCATTATAAAGCAAAAACACGAATAATTGTCAAAATTGAGGAGACTGCGGCACCTCCATGATCTCGTGCTCCCCACGATTGAGGCAGGAGGACCTCGAAAGCACGTTTATTTACATAATTTTTAACGCATACCTCCCCTATGAAAAATTGAAGAGAGCTTCGTTCTCTAAAATTTTGTTTTGGTCTCAATGTTCACCATACCAGATGCTTCTATCATTAAATAGCTTTGTTTTTCCGGTTTGTGACTCCACTAATAATGATTGATTGATAGTTTAATACAAAGAGATTGATCATATTTGATAATTTCCAAGTAGGTATGTTACTCTTTCAACACTGCTTGGGCAAAAATTACCAAAAAAATTACCAAAACCATGTACAATTTTCAATCTTTTCTTTCCGCGGGAAAACTTGGCCTTGCTGTTCTAAAACACAATGAATCGCGTTTTCGAATCAGCCAACTTACGAATTTTTTTTGAGAATCATTCGTTATAAGAAAATGAAAGATTTCGCGATCGAAAGTATAATCACGTTGGTACGTTTATGTCTAATAATTATCGGTGCGGCCAGGTAGGTAGATCGAAAATAGGGGGCAAAGTGACGACCAAGGCCGAAGCAACATATTCACGAAGCGAACATTAGTACCTATCGTAGTATCTATACTATTCGGAAGAAAAACCAGTAGCACTTGTTACCGCATTGGTTAATTACGTTGAAGGGCAATAATAACTAAGGTGGACCTAAAAGAAATGACTTGAGAATCGGCATCATTCGATAATATGATATAATAATGATAATTCGGTAGAACTCACATCCGCTCACGCTCATACTATTAAAACAATATAAAGCGGCTAGAATTACAGATACGGTCAACCTCCGCTGACTGGAGGTCTGTTATAGCTTTTTTTTTTTCTCAGAATACATTACATAGAAACGAACGTTCACAAATGAATGATAAAATTTTTTTAAATCAAATGGCGGTACGTTTTATCAAAAGGTTTATACCAAATAAGTGGGAAATAAACAATGATTTTGGTGTAGGTACGTCCGACATTCGAGATTATTTCGTACAATATTTCGTTTACATTGGACTCGCGTTTAAATTCAATTAAGTATTACGAAAATGTATGTACCTAAGTAAATATGAAAAATTTTCGAATAAAAATTGAATATTGTAAGAAGTAGTGGTGGCGTAGTAATTGTAGATGCAAAATAAATACGATGCGATTTTTCACCACCGCGATAATCTCACTTCATCGTAGTGTTTATACGGGGGAACTTGACAAATTCAAAATAATAAAACGAAAATGAAAAATTGAATTAGCTACGGTGCGGTATAAGCGAAGTAATAAGCCAAAGATCGAATCACCGCGTGTTATGTTTGGCGAATTCCTAAACGTCAACCACCCTCGGGCGAATCTCTTCGATAAATGACATTTACGCTACTTATTAAGATATTTGTACGTATATAGAGACGTGTAAAGGATTTTTGCAATGACAGCGGTGACGATATCGGCGAACCTAGGGGGTTATGTCTGAGTAAGTCCTCGTAAGCGCAAAACGACATTTAGGTATTGTTAGTCGGTCTGTATACCCGAAGAATTCGCCAGACGGGTAGCTTTGATAAATGACGAATGCATCCCATTTAGAAAATGAATGTTAGCCTGTTGTGACAAGATGTCCTCGGGATAGGTCGATCAATCGGCTACCCGAGCTACCGGCTTTTGAAGTATTAAAGGCAACTTGTGAATACTGAGTGAAGAGAGATCTTTTTCGGCGTACGAATGATAAAACCGATGCATAAATCATTTGTGACGTAAGTCGAGCTTAAAAACGAGTACTACTACATAGGTACCTATATACCGCCGAAAGGAATCGTAAAATTGAGCCTTCGCGATTCGCATATCCTGCCTTTTGATTTTTTAACACAATCAATAATGATGGCAAATTGCATCGAGTAGGTTAACTTTGCAAACAGGTACATAATTTTGAATTTTCTTCGATGACGAATAGAAAATTTCAATTTGAGCCAATTTCGAGTAAAAATTATTTTTAAGATAGTGTTTCTAATTATAATTTATAACTAGGTACTCACGTTTAATTATTTTCAAGCAGCTGCTGGACCAACGACAAGCTAAATTGAACCAATAATTCGTAAATCTGAGAGCTATTCTGTGAAAAAAAAAATTAAAATTGAAAATTTCGGGTTTTCAGACTATACAGTACCTATCTACTTATCTTAAAAGCAGAATTACAAAGTTTAAAATTTTGATTAAGTATAAAGTCAAAATGGCGAAGTTGCCGATGTTGGAATTATGAACTTTTTGTACCTCATCAACATCATCAATATACAAATTATGTAGGGTTTTTCACAAACAGCTCTCCCCCTCCCTCAATCAAAAAGATGCGGCGAAGAAAACCAGCTCATAGTTGTAGAAAATTTTTTCAATCTTTTCGAATATTCACTCGAATTTCTACATTATGGATCCATACTTCAACACCAATACACAGATTCCTAAAAATTATGAAATGTACCCACACCCTCATCCCCTCTCCCACCTTCCTCAGTGAGATCTTTTTTTGAATTCTTGATAGATATTAGTAAATCAGCATTTCTGAAAACAAATTAATCGACATTCATATCAAAATTCTCCAAACTAGTATTCTCCCCTCTTTTCTTATTCAGAGCTCATTTTTGAGTCAAACAAGAAGTTAAACACAAAATTAGAAACCAATATCCTTGAAAACCTATTACATTTTCGATATTCAAATCAAAAGTTCTTAAAATTTTGAAATCTCTGCGCCCATCTTGAAGACTAATTTTTGAACTAAAGGTCAAATTAAGCGTAAAATTCGAAAACAGCACCTAATCATCTTTTGAAACTCAGATTTTGATACAAGTACATCGAATTCTAAATCATTAAAATTTTGAACATTTACACCTCAACTCCCCCTTTGACGGTTCATTTTTGGGCCAAAGAGTTTTGGAAATACGTTGTAACAATCCCCCCATGGATCAATTTTGACCATTTTTGTTTTCAAAATATGTCTTTCGATACATAGATGTGCCATCAGGTCATCATTCATCAAGCATCAAAGTTCAGAAATTTTCAATTTTTCGACAAAAAAAATCAAAATTTCGTTACTTTTTTTTACATTTTGCCAACAGTTTTGGACATTTTTTTAAAGTTTTTGCCAGTCCGTCAGCCTAGCTCAATGGACCAATTTTGACCACATTTTTTCAAAATGTTTCTTCAGATGTCTATAGATGTGTCATCAAACATCAAAGCCCAAATATTTTCAATTTTGAGAGAAAAAAATCAAAATTTTGTTTTTTTATTCAACATTTTTTAAACATTTTTCAACTTTTTTGGAATAAATTTTCAAACTTGGAAAAGAAAAAAATCAAAATTTTTCCACTTTTTAAACAATTGGTTTCAATTTTGGGGTGGATAAAAATCAAAAATTTTGCTAGTTTTTCAACATTTTTTGACAAAAAAATCACACTTTAATGAATGTTGAAACGTTTGTTGACTTTTTTTAACTTTTTTGGAAAACTTCTCTGAATTTGGAACGAAAAAAAATCAAAAATTGGTAATTTTCCACTATTATGAAGGAAAATATCAAATTTTTGTCAATGTTATAACATTTTTGGACATTTTTTCAACTTTTTTGAATTTTTTTTTCAAACGTTTTAGGACATTTTTTTTCAAATCTTTTTTGAAAAAATTTTCAAATTTGGGACAGAAAGAATCCTTGTTTTTTTTCAACATTTTGACAGAAAAAAATTGAAGTTTTGTAAATGTTTGAACATATTGTTGACTTTTTTCAACTTTTTTGGAAAATTTCTTCAAATTTGGAACCAAAAAAATCAAAAATTGATTATTTTTATTTTGACAGAAAAGATTAAAAATTTTGTCAATGTTATAACATTTTTGGACATTTTTTCAACTTTTTCGATTTTTTTAAAAACATTTTAGGACTTTTTTCCAAAAATTTGTTTGAAAAAAATTTCAAATTTGGGTCAGAAAAAATAAAAAATTTGTCATGTTTGCAACATTTTAACAGAAAAAAATTGAAATTTTGTAAATGTTTGAACATTTATTGACTTTTTTCGACTTTTTTGAAATTTTTTTTCAAAGGAACCAAAAAAGATCAACAATTGGTCATCTTTTATTTTGACAGAAAAAAACTAATTTTGTCAATGTTACAACATTTTTGGACATTTTTTCAACTTTTGGAATTTTTTTCAAATTTGGAACCGGAAAAAAATAAAAATTTTGTCATTTTTTCAACATTCTTTGGCGTTTTTATGTTTTTTTTTGAGAAAAATTCAACCCTATTATCGAAGAAGTAAAGAAAAGTCTCAGGGATGGGGCAGTGCAACGACGGAGTGCCAAGCACCTCAATGTAAAATTGAATTCAAAATTGAAATCAGATTATCTAAATCACCATATTTTGATACCCTTGATCAGTCATATTAAAATTCCATAAATTTTGAAATACAGTTTCCCCTTTCATGGAGACTCTTTTTTGAATAAAGTATAAAATGGTAGTTATCTTTGAAAACTCATAATTTCTAAAAATTTTGGAATTTCCATTTCCCACTTTTGGGCATGGGTTCATATTGATGCCAGAGGATTTCTGAAACCCCATGCTAAGACCCCACAAATTTTGAAATTTTAGCATAGAATATGTTTTCATCACCTATGACCTAATCAGTGGAAAACGAGACGAAATAATTGTGTAAGGAAAAAATGACACCCGACTTTCAGACATTTTTCCAGACTTCAGACTTTTTGGACATGAAAAAAATGAGCTATAGATTTTTTCTACCCACTTTTGTCATATCCAGACAATCTGCAAGAAGAGTTCTTGAAATCATGAAAGCTTTCACGAGTGAGAAATGAGTTGAATACAAAGTCAATTTTCCCAAATATGTTAAAAATCTCGGCCCTTTATGGGGGAGGGGGATCCAAAGAAATTTTAATCAATTTAAAAATTAATTTCAAATTTTTACCGAAATATTTGATAATATTTCTTGATATCAACATGCAGAAATTATAATCTCAAACATTTTGTAATTCAGCAGGTAGTTCAGTATTAAAATTGATCACTTCTGTTTTCAAACATGTGTGACCGCACCAAATACCTTATTCGCAAATTGGATCAACGTACAAAGGTCATCCAAGGCGTTTCGATAAGTCCCACATTTGAATAAAGGCATCCGGGCTGGCAAAGTTTTCTCGTGTGCACATCGTAGATGAAAATTGAAATAGGCTTACCATCGCATACACGTTATTAAGACTTATCGTCGGTAGCACGTATTAAAAATTCGTATTATTGACACGACGCGATGATGGGAAAATTCTTAACAAACCTGTTGTTAAACAATAAGTCTAAGGATAGCGGCGATGGGCGAATATATTGTGAATATTTCATCAAACTTAATCCTTACACATAATTTCCTGCTCGTACGTATTTCCTATTTAATATGCACGTATCGATGTTTATTACGGATAAAGTGAATAAATTAGTCCGAAAAACGACGTCGCGAACCTTGAAAGAAAGGAAAAAAATTATTCCGTTATGAATTTTTCAACCATCGTATAGGTAAGAGAATTGAACGCGGTGAACCTGAATTCGGCTCTCAGGTAATTAGTAATTCAGATCATGACTATTGATTATATGTGTAAAAAAATAATAAAAGAAGAGGGTTTTCTAATCAACCCCGCCAAAAAACCCGAACCTTCGGCTTCGAAAAAGGTTATTAAACCGTTTTTAATTAAATATTCAAAATTACCGCTCGACTGAACCTTTTTTAGTTTTACACTTTGTTTATTTTTACACCACCGAATGATGATGATCCTCTTGATATATCATATTTTGCGGACGAGACACGACATCGAGGTATTCGAATCAATGCTTTTCTCACGGAATGCAAAACTATACCTAAGGGTTGAAAGGCAGATACCTTCTAGAGATCTGAATCGCATTGTTTGTAATTTGTTAATTCATCGTAATCGACGATTTCGCCAAATTATTCGAAATTTTTACCAAAATATCTTTCCAAGTATTTTTCAACGAGGTAAAAAAAACTTATCCGAGGAAATCAAGGTTATAAAAAATATTTCTTTTTTTGGTTGATAAAATATTCGAAATTCTTTTCATTTTTTAAACATAAAGAGAAAATTAATTTCTCAAAAGAATATAATATTTTTAAATTAGCGAAATACAATTGCGAAAAAAAAAAGAATTTAAAACTAAATCTTATATTTCTCGCGGTATAAAATTTTTTTATTCGTAGAACGCCGCGCCGTGCGTCGAGCAATGTGGCGGGGAAATTCTGCGATGCTGTTTATACTTTTGTTACATTAAAAAAAAAAAACTTTACGAAGACTGTTAAACTTTGCCATTTCTTTTGAAAAATCACAATGAACTTCCTCGGTAAACGGTCCAAGTTCCGAAAGTTATTTTATCACAATTGAACGAAATTCATAACCGTTTTTCCTGAACTTGACGTCGCAGATAAATTATGCATTAGAATATCGGCGATTCGTCCGCTAAATTCTTCATCGCAGTTCAACTTTTCAAACTTTCAAACGTCAATTATCGTATGAAATTTTTCTCGGCTCGACGAAATATCGTAAATATTCTCGATGGCGGTTTCAAATATCACCGAGGCCTTCGCCTAATCAATTTTATCGATGAATACCTTAAATTCGACCCTTTTATAGGTGTAGTTCGTGTATCGAGTTTATCTAGGTGTTTAAATGGTCTAAAAAGGGTCTTGTGTTACACGTTGACATTAATAGGCAGCTTTCGAATACCTTTTTTTTTTTCATTTTAAAGCTTATGGGTTCGAAATGAGAAATAAAGTACGTATAAAATAACGCTGTAAATTTATTTCACCGAAAACACAAGGGGAGGGTGGAAAGTTAACACTATTTAACGGGAGCAATATGGTTGACGATGAAATTGGAATTATAAATTATCAGAAAAAAAAAAGGAAAGAAGGGGTTGCAGTATACACAACGTCTTATGCAGGAGTTGGTAACAAAAAAAGAAAGTTAATAGCGGCAATTATTGCATTCGGGGATAAAGGGTAGGGAGTGGGAAACGACGGCGTTATGTTTAAGGTTCGAAATTTAAATCAGATGACGTCATGAACGATTGATTAGTCAGTTTGAAATCTTAGGAAATCACGCGAACACGAACGGCAAGTGTACAATGTTTGAAGAAAAGGGGTGTTTTTGTTTTCAAAGTTATCAAATAGAAGTTTCGCGTGTGATAGGTTTTCATGTAACGTTAAAATAGAATTATTATTATTCTAAATAATGATTTAATCGATCAAGTACCGGGTGATGGAAAATTAGCGCTGCTTGTTTTTATTGGGCTAAGTACGTTCGCGCCATGAGTAATAAGTACGTAAGTAGGTGAGGTAAAAAGGAAACAATACGAGAAAAGAGTTGGTAAAATGGCATGCCATTTCAAGGCTGGAATTATTTAGCAGGTGATGAAAAAAATGGTCTTTTGAGGATGGAATTTGATAATATGGAATTTTTTCAGGCCAATGGTGCGAATTTTGAATAATTTTAGAAGCTTGATTTTTCACCTAGAATTTATATTCTTCCTGAGATGTTTTTTTTCGACCCATTAAACGAATTTTATGCCATTTGCGAGCCACATATGTACGAGAAATAAATTATATGTGTACCTAACACGGTTTCAATAACCCTATCGCAGATTACGATCAATCCACGTTCTTATTTTCGGTATTCCGGTAGCTTTTGGTGTTAAACAAAGGGATGCAAAGTTGACGTAACCTTGTAAAAAGTAACGAACTCGTCGATCGCGTGGAATAATAATTATTCGGCTATCCCTTTGTTTTACTAAGTAACATTAACGTGCTAGCCAATCACACTTGCCGCCATCTGATCGATAATAGGCCACCTTTATTCTGGCGAAAAATATTATTTTTCAACGTTAACTATATAATATACGCGCTGGTAATAACGATAATAAAATTAGCGTGACCAGAAGCCCCTCAAAATATTAATTTACTTCGCCCCGAATGAATTCACAAGTTAATGAAATTAAAACGCTATGTTATTAAATACGCGTCGTAAAGCGTTTCGAGAAGCGATTTGATCATATGGCAGCGACGACGACGGTATTTATATTTTTTTGTCCGAAATTCGACATAATATTCGTACAATCGTACAAATATTAACATATACCTGAATACAATCGTCTAATAATAGCTAATTATTTCAATTTGGCAAACATGTTTTTTCATTTTTTCAATTGTAGGTCGAAAGACCAGTCCTGAAAACTTCAACTGTTTCATTTTTACCGCTTGTAGATATTAAAAAGAAAAATACGCTTTTAAAATTTCGAATCAGTTTCGAGAAAGGGGAAATATTCCCGAAACAGCGCCATATGACAGTGATTCAGTTTATCATCGGCAGAACTGTATAAAAATTAGTTAACGCTGGCATGTAAAAAGAAAATTTATGCTTGGTTAAGTGAAAAAATCTATTTGTTTACGTCTAATTGCAAAATGATTCGAATTCGGTGTTTAGACGCAGGAATAATTTACTCTTTCGAGGGTAGAATATTAATGTAAGGCGCGTCGACAATTGTTAAATATCTCATCAATTCGTCGTATTCGTATAATTTTCAAAGCGTGTTTTTCGTCTTCGTTCGTATAGGTAATACGTACTTGTAATGAGCCGATACTATGTACATATCTTTTGTAACTGTCCCAGGCGGCTATTTTTGGTCCGCATGCAGACAGCTCCTTATTAGTACTGGTATAAAAAGTGTACGAAGCAAACGTCATCACGATGTGATCTTTTGTTCAGATCGATTTTTAAATTTCAAAAAAATAACACAAATTGGGGTTTTCAAAAATAATGGAAATTAGAAAAAATCTTGTATTTTTTATTACTAATTAGATGCAAACATGCACCTTTTCTCGAATGACCCAAATTAGTACCTACACGCACAAAATGAGACTATTTTGCACAATTTTTACAATTTTTTATATTTTTTCTACTCTACCGCTTTTGTTTATTATTTTCAATTTCTAATTTAGATCGATCGAAAATCCACGAATTCGAATCAGAAGTTCATGGGTAAACAATACCTGGTCTTTCAAATAGACCATGCCTCATCATTCACCAATTTTGAGTTCATTTGTTTGGAAAGTTCCACAGATAAGTCAAACTGGACCAGAAGGAAATCAATTTTGACAAACTGTTTAACAAAAACTCAAAGCCAAAAAGCAGGAGTTTTGCAGGATCTATAGCAGTAGGTACTTTGCCACAATGAAAAATGCACCAACTTTTCCCCTCACCCTAAAAATCATTGTTTCACGAAATCACCAAAAATTGCCATGAAAATTTGTAATTTTCAAAACTTAGTCATTTCAAGTTCAAAAAATTTACATTTTGTTCAATTTTCATTTTTCACTTGAAAGATATGGATTTTAAATTTGAAAAAAGCAAGAGGATCAATCTAATTTAAAACAAAAGCAGGACTTTTGCAGGAAACATAGAACAAGCAGGAGTGTTAGACAGCCTGTTTGAGCTAAAGATTAAAACAGGGTGTCTACAAGGTTTTCTTTTTGAAAATCATTGACTTTTCCTTGACTTTTCCCTTGACATTTTTCAATTTTTTAAAATGTTGATATATCCCCTCATTTTTTCAATTTTTTTGTTCAGATTTACATCCCATCAAAATTCGGATTTGGTTGTTATAATTTTACGCTGTTACGCACACACAGACAAAACTGTCAAATTTGATAAAAATTCTCAGTTTTTAGCCAAAATTGTCGTTTTTGGTCAAAATCATCGTTTTTTGTCATTTTTTATTTTCTAGTCCAAACTGTAAATTTCTGTCAAAATTATCA
>FIZU01041347.1:0-21008 GCA_900064475.1 Pseudococcus longispinus | reverse complement strand
AAAGTTTCAAGAAAGTCAAATCAGACGTTTTGTCGGACAGCTTTTTAGCTAACGCTGACTTTTAGACATTTTGTCAGACTTTTTTGAATTTGGAAAAATTTTCAGACTTCTGCTAACTTTTTGTGTTTGGAATTGGATTTCGAAAATTTTTCAAAAAAAAAAACGTTACGAAATTCACTCACGAAAATCCTTTACGATGACTTTTAGATATTTTGTCTGATTTTTTTCAAGTTAGAAAATTTTTCAGAATTCAAATGACTTTTTGGACAGTTGGACTTGGAAAATATCAAGAAAATTTTTAATATCACGAATTTATAGACTTGAAAAATTTTATTTTGAATGATTGTTTTACAAATTTCAAAATTGTTTACAACTTTTGTTATTAATTTGTGATTTTAGCATAGAATATGCTTTAGCGATGACCAAACCTGTAAAAAACGGCACGGAAAATCCATGCCGCTGACTTTTTGAATTTTAAAAATTTTATAAATCAGGCTTATAATAAGTTATAACTTTCCGACATTTCGTCAGACAGACTTCTTGGACTTGGAAAATTTCAAAGATCATGCTTTCACACATTTTGTCAGAATTTTTTGGACTAAGAAAATTTTTATGAATTCAAACGAATTTTTTGGACTTGAAAAATTTCAACTTATAGATTTAGAAAATTTCAAGTCAGAATATTGTCCGACAGCTTTTTACTGAACGCTGACTTTTATACATTTTGTGAGCTTAATTTGAACTTACTGAATTTTAGGCATTTTGTCAGACTTTTTTGAACTTCATAAATTTTCAAATTTCCATTCATTTTTTGGACAGACTTTTTGTATATAAAAAATGTTAGAGATCACACTGATTTTCACACATTTTGTCAGGCTATTCTACTTTCTGGATTTGAAAAAATGTTCAGATTTCAAACGATTCTTTGGACTTGGAAAATTTCGGAAATTCTGAATTTTTTGATTTTGAAAAATTTTATCATCAAGTGTCGGTTGACTTTTGAACTTGGAAAAAATTTGATTGTTTTAAAATTTGACTTTTAGACATTTCATGAGACATGATAACATTGTGTCCGACTCTTTGAACTGGCATGGCCGAAAGAGCAAAAGCATATCCTATGTTTTATACTTTCGAGGGTAGTATGGAAATAGAAATGAACAGGGGTCCAGGGGGAGTATTTAGACTAAAAAAATAATGCGATGCTCGAGAAGTTTTTTCAATAGTCAGCGAGGTACCTAGGTAATTAGTTATTTAGGTGTGATGGTAATGATGTCTAGGTTTCTCAAAAAAATCGGTTAATTTTTCTTTAGGTAAACGATTCTATTCTAAACCTGCGGTCCTACACATTCTCTGATAAAAATTTGAATTTTTCGTATCAAAATTGAAACCTAAATACGTAGGTACATTGTCGTTTCTTTTCCTCCGTTGAACTCAATTTTCCACTACCACGCCGCGGCAATCCGATCCAAATGGTATTCTCGACATTTTTGTTGTTGAATTCAGCACGATACCATGAGAACGCAATACCGCGAGAATATCTATAAACAAAAGTACCCAGACGGATGAAATTGTTTGAGAAAAAAATGCTGTAATCAGCACAGCAAATCGCAATGATATCTTACTCAAGGCACACATCAAGTTAATTTTATCAAACGTAAATAATTCGCAGCGTAGGTACGTCTACGTACCGTTTGTTCACTTCGTATGTACATGAACGCAGGTGTAATGGATGTACCTACCGAAAATTAAACCATACCTATAAGCGTGCCTATTTATGTAATATATCCAACTATTCTTCCATATCGATGGTATCGCATTTCACGTGTGTATGTGTATTGTTGTGCTACGGCATATAGGCACATAATACATTACGTAAGGTCTAAGTACACTACATATACACATTATGTACCTAGCATAGTGGGTAGTGGGTACCCGATAGTGCACATACAGCCACACACATTCATTTTAGACGCAGCACGCAAGAAGATGATTGTCTGCGATTGCCGTTTATTCAGCTTCTTTGGCGTTCACACGATAAATGTTATTTTCCGCCGGACTGATACACTTCACAAATCCCATAATCATTTTTTTTCCTATTATCTCCAACGTTGGCACATGCAGACACGCACACGTTCAGATATCCCGTACTCGTATAACGAGCGATTTGTTACATATATCTTCGAAGATCATTCCAACATTCTGCAACATAAAAAAATTCAAGTTTATCATACGAGCTATAAAAATTTCCGCAATTTGATCCCTTTCTAGTTCTGTAAGAGCACGGTCACGTTCAAACACACCCCTTAAATACTACTCATACATCGTGACACACCTACAATGGCAATTTTACAATTCCTCGTTGTAGCCAGCTGGACTCGTAAGCAGACAGCTTCCTTATATGAAAAAATTCACAAAAGAATTTGACGCCGTAGCCATAGGTACCTTTTAGGGAACATAAGGCGAGTCAATTCGTAACAAGCTAATGCGCCGAGATCGCGCGAGATGAATATAATAGGTGAAAGAGGAACTGGATTTGTATAGAGTAGAACTGGATTGAGGAAGAACTGAATTGCACAACATAGATGGTCATCGGTAGGGTTCGAAAAGAATACCAGTCTCAGAGAAAGGTAACATTATAAGAAGTGAAAGTAATCATTTAATATGACGTCGATAAGTCACGATTGCCAAGGTCATTGGTAACATATTCTACTATTAGGTCATTATGCGCCACGCCGCGTCCACAATTATAACGCTGAGTACTTACGAATCTACGAAATAATACCTACTTGGTAAAAAACAGGGTGGGTGAGTGGCTGATTAGTCGAATATGTTGTTTATGATACGGTTTGTTACTTTCTATGAAATATTTTACACGTATTAATTGTCTGCGGAGAACATCGTTTAAATTTTACGATTATAAATGAAAGCTTCGTATGGTTCGATAATGGCTAAACATTTATATCTAGTTTACACCTAGGCAAATAATGCGGGATGCCAGGATACCTAGAACACAGGTACATTGGACGTTGTATAGGTGCTTGCGCATGGTTTTACCACATAGGCTTTTTAAAATGAGTAATGAAAACGTGAAAGTATAATGATGAATTGATAGGAGTGGTTGAGATGCTAATAGCATTTCAAACGCAGAAGTACGTCAGCAAATTTTGACTTTTTTCAAGGAATTCGTCTCTACTCTGATGCAGAATTTCAATATTTATTCGTCGTGTATGTGTTCTCGATGATTTAAATTTTATAATATTTCGACACGTGCATTGCAAATCATCCATACATCGCAGTTTATATCTAAACAAAATTATAGATATAAATATCAATTTATTTGTGAATGGAAAAACATCGTAATAAATACGTAAATATATGTAAACAAATCTCACCTATGTGCGAAAATAATCCACAGGAAATCAGCATATTCAACGATGATGACTGCATGGCAATTACCTACCTGCTTAACCCTTTTGTGTCCAGGAGAGATCTGACGAATGAAATTTGAACATTTTCATTGCATCACGTGAACTAAAGTCGAGTTAGTGCACGGGCTCATTTTCACCAATGAAAATTAAATTCCATAGTGGGAATAAAATCAAATCGAAATTACCTACTTTCATTTCCTTATGTGGGATTGGCTACAAATTTTTTTAAAATCACCCATGAAAACGAGAGGGATATAGTAAACAAATTTCAATATCTTCTCCAATTTTTCATTACTTGCAATTTTTAAAAAAATAAGTTGAAATTTTGGGTTTGTAATTCCGATATTTCAAAGCCTCAAATGATCCAAAATCGAAAATTTTCATACTTGGGACGTTTTTTTAATGAGAAGTGTCCACTTTGGCGCTATGTACGTTTTCAGAAAAATGCAAAAATGTAAGTGTAGGTCAAAAACATCGATTCGATTTTTGTTTCTTTGACGTTTTTGCATACTATGATGCTTCTGCTTTCGTGTAAGAATGTTTGGGTTCCCTGAAAACAGTTTCCAACCTGTTCTACAGGGTGGCCCATTTATAAGGTCAGTAATTATAAAAATGAAAAAAAAAAAACACTTTGAATGTAAAAATCTCGAAAACTAAGCCCCCTAAACAAAATTATTAGCTCTTAGGCGAAAGAGAATTTTAAGATCTACAATTTTCATCGCTCGCATTTTTTTTCGTAGCACCCTTAGTTTGGCCAGAAAATCTATGCTTATGGAAAATTTACTAAGCGTAATCTAAATACATCGAATTTGTAAATTTCTCATTAACATGAATTTTCTGGCCAAACTGAGGGTGCTACAAAAAAAATGCAAGGGATGAAAATTGTAGAACTTGAAATTCTATTTCTCCTAAGAGCTAGTCGTCTTTTTCTAGGGGCCTTAGTTTTCGAGATTTTTGCAGTCAGTGTTTTTTTTTCAAAATCATCGACCTTAAAAATGGGCCTCCCTCCTTTGGCCCTACGAAAAAAATGCCAAGTATCAAAATTGCAGGACTTGAAATTCTCTTTTAGCAGTAAGCGATTAGTTTTTTTCTACGAGGCTTGGTTATCAAAATTTTTGTGGGCAACTTTTTTTTTTTTTTTTTTACAAAAATTTAATTTTGAAGATAGACAGCTCTGCTAAGTCTGATTTTAAATGAAATTTCATGTAATATGAGGTTCATAAATGACACCGAATGAAACATTTTTCTTTGAAAATACTCACCGAATAATTTACGAAATAGAATTTGAGAAAATTTTACCCATTGTTTTAAATAAAATATTGCGTCATTTTCCAAAAATTGTTGTTGAAAGTCTGAAAAATTTTGAAAACTGATTTCCTGTGCAAATTTCAATCTCAAATCGAAAATCCTCTTATAATCTCTTATAATGTCTTCATTTTTTTTTTACTTGATGAAAGTACGAACATTTTTAATTTTGGATCATTTGAGGATCTAAAATTTCGGGATTACAAACCCAAAATTTCCAAATTTTTTTTCAAAAATTGCAATTTTAAAAAATTTGGAGAAGATATTTAAATTTTTTCACTAAATCTATCTCTTTTTCGAGAGTGAATAGTTTAGTGCATTTTTTTCAATTTGTAGCAAATCTCACACAGGAAAATGAAAGTAGATAATTTTGATTTTCGTTAACAGTGAGTAAAAGTGCTACTTTTTCTCACTCTTGGTGACCATTCGTTAGTAAAAAGAGGCATTTTTCTCACTCGTTAACGAAAAATATATTATCCAACCAGTGAAATAAAGGATTTTTAACGATTTTGATTTATTTCTCTCGCTTCGCTCGGGCAATAAACCTCAAAATTCGTCAAAAATCACTTTATCTCACTAATTGGATAAACTAGTATTTATTTTATTTCCTGTGTGGAATTTTAATTTTCATTGGTGAAAAATAAAAATGAGCTCGTGCACCAACTCGACTTTAGTCTACGTGGTGCGATAAAAATTTTCAAATTTCATCAGTCAGATCTCTCCTGGGCACGAAAGGGTTAAATTCATCATTTATTTCGGTTGTATTGCACTTGGAAGTAATAAAGGCTGATTTTTGCTTCGAACCAGATTTAATTTCCAAGTAAGGTCTAAAATACCACTGAAAAACAGACGAATGAATAAATCATATAAAATAAACCAGTTTCAAAAGTATTGAAATTGAACCGCACAATGTACGCTGCACATGCAATACAATGCTTAAAAGGTAAAGATGTACCGGTCGAGGTCTATTCTTCTTATATGATCTTGTCAATGTTACATGCTCGAAATTTTTCCAACAACATTTTGCACCAAGCATAGGTACATATACTTATATGAACAACGATGATATTATGGGCAATGGGTCTACGTCGTATTCTTGACCATTAATCCATATTATCCAAAGCACCACGAAAGAGAACCTATTTCTCATTGGGCGCTGGAATACGAAACTCACGTGTCGATTAATTTTACGCGTCGTATAATTTCCTTTGATGAATCGTACATGTGTATGCAACATTTACGATTAGAAAACACGGCGCTGAAACAAGGCGGAAGTTAAATATAGCTCGATGGAAATATTAAGAAAATTACTAATCAACTTTCATATCGTTATAGTTCATATTAATGAATTCTTATACTTGAACAATTACATTCAAAAGAACCCATCCATATACGAAATAGCAGATGATACACGTATTCGTAATAATTCACAATTGTGAATGTTTCAAACTCCAACGTAATATATAATTCGAGTTATTTAACAATTAAACGAATTTTAATCATAAATTATTCATGACCGATGTCACTATCTGCACAGATCTCACGCCATCGCCACAAATTCTACTTATCAAAGAAAAAAAGTAACGTTGTAATCAACAAAACTGTTAATTTCTACGCAAGTTAACCTGTTTCTTGTGTTTCGGTTCAGCTCGTGCGAAAATTGGAAAAAAAATTAAAGGGGTAAGATTAGGCGAATGTGCTCACTTGGTCTAAATATATGGAAAGTTGCTAAATATTTTTTTCAAGAGAAATAGTTTAATTACCGTTTGAAATTGTTTCGGATTTAATGAGGAAATATGTAGTTTTGGAAATGACATGACGTAGGTACGTATTTCATTATTTCGGCGGAATGTTTTATCGTTATTTGTTTATGTAGGTTAAATAGCTAAACAAAAATTGAAATTAAAAAAACAAACAAAGAGTTCAGCTTTAGTACCGAACTTTGCATGTGATTAAAATCTGGCAAAAATTCGTGAATATTCATGAATTTTTGCCAGATTTTAATCCAAATTTCGAAACAATCTCGATTTTTCCAAGTTCAAAAGTCAACTGACCACTTTATAAAATTTTTCAAAATCGAAAGCCTAGAATTTCTGAAATTTTCCAAGTTCAAAAAATCTGTTGAAATTTGAAACATTTTTCAAGCCCAGAAAGCCTAAAATAGGCTAACAAAATATCTGAAAGTCAGCCTGATCTCTGAAATTTTTCAAATCCAAAAAGTCTGCTCATCGCAAAAGCATACCTATTTAACTATCCAATGCTAATATTTCCAAATCTTCCTGAGCCACAAATCGACTCTCGTCTCAACATCAGCATAAATACAGGGTGTTCCTTTCAAAGGTCGATGGTTTTGAAATTGAAAAAATAAGCACTTCAACTGCAAAAATCTGGAAAACTAAGCCTCCTAGAAAAAAACTAATAACACCTCGAAGAAAGAAAATTTTAAGTTCTACAATTTTCATCTCTTGCATTTCTTTCGTAGCACCATTAGTTTGGCCAGAAAATCCATATTTAAGAGAAATTCGCAAAATTGATGGTTTTAAAAATGAAGGGGAAAAACACTTTGACTGCTAAAATCTCGAAAACTAAGCCCTTTGGAAAAAACTAATAGATTTTCTGACCAAACTAAAGGTGCTATGAAAAAAAATGCGGAGATGAAAATTGTAGAGCTTAAAATTCTCTTTCTCTTATAAGCGAATAGTTTTATTTTAATTCTAAGGGCCTTAGTTTTCAAGATTTTTGCACTCAGAGTTTTTTTTTTTTCATTTTCAAAACCATCGACTTTTTAAATGGGCCAACCTGTATATTATCGTTCGAATATGATTCATCGACCTGAAGTCTAAAACAAAACGATTTATTATGAATTTTATTCAAAAGAAATTACGATTCTGATTCAAACATTGCAATATGGTACCTGCATCTTTATATTTATTACCTACTCATTTCATCACCGCAGTTTATCATTTTTGGCAAACAATATAGCTAAACAAAAGGTCAAAGTGTATTGTAATCTTCGCGGCGATTTATTATATTCGTTAAAGCATATCTAAATTCAGCCAGAGAGCCAGCAACCTCTGTAATATTCAGGTCGCAATCAACCTTAACAAATTGTCTGATTCAATGAACGGTAAATAGTTCAAATTTAGCCCAAATGATCTACATACTTGTTGTGTACATTGTCAACGATCATTAATTCATTACATAAATAAAATACGTACCATCGACCTGCAACCTGCTGCATACAAGAATCAATCGAGTGGAATTAATTCAGCTAATTTCGCAATTATATCGAGCAGAGGTTTGACTTGGAGTAAATAACGATGGTGCTTTGGCAAAATCAAAAAGTTAATGAACCATCGAAAAGTGGCGTATCATTTGAAAAAATGGTACCGCTTTCATATTTTTTCTGAATACATCTAATCCACACAGAATTACAGGAAACGCAGCTGAATCTGAGTTGATTTTTTGCGATTTAGTTCTTCTCACTTTGAACACATAGTTATTTTTAGTAGGTATTAAGGTTAGTAAACTCATCTATCTGTAAAGCCATATCCACCTGTTGAACTTTTCTTTGTATTCCTTCAGTATTACTGACTGGTCAATTACGATTTAGCATTTCATTACTAACCTACAATTCTACTTGAGACGTTATATGAGTTAAAATTAACCTACTTAATGTACTGATTAGAGTCGGTTGTACTTCAATAATCGATCCGTTTCACAAGCATCAATGCAATGTTTCGTATAATTCGACTGAAAAATATTCAATAAAAAAAACTAGCTAAGTAGGTATACCTAACGCTATTTTAGACAAAAAAAACATAAACCATTGTGTACTGATGTACCAACCTTTCAATGATTTGTCCTTAAAATACCAACAAAGAAAATTGTATTGAAAGGCAAACGAATGTTTCGTAAGATCAGCGGAAATATTTGTCCAAAGTGAGGCGACCTACCTGTATCTAACTTTTTTTTTCTATAATCAATGATGCGATTGAAAATTAACAAAAGTACATGTAATTCAATGTCATATTATGTACTCGGTCTTTAAAAATTCTAAAAAGATACCGCGTTATAGTTTCCTTTCCATCCGTATAGAACGGATATTGCAACACACTCGGTGCAGTTTTATATGAACCATACCTACTTACTAATACTGATGACGCTTCGAGTTCGAGTCCGAGTTAACGGCCGTCAATGCAATTTTCAGCAAGTCTTTCCTTTAGTTGAATAACACTCTTTACGTTTCCGAATGATTATTTCATATGTTGCGGGCTAGCTAGCGGTATTTTATTAGAAGTAGTGCAGGAACTACGCCATAACAAACCGGCCCAAGGTAAAATGTTAATACGTAAAATATCGCACAAAGTTGACAAACCATGACGAACGCCAGACGTATCTTAGAAACGGTCTTTTTTTTATTGGATTTCCTAAAAAAAAAAAGAAACAAAAAAATCATATCAGTGTTATTGAACGCGCGCGAGCCTTGTTTCGATATTAGCTTTGGTTTATTGAGAAACTAAAAATACCTAGTGTTGTCATTCTCGCTTCAATTTTTAACGTTTGCACAGAAAACAGCTGAGAGTTGAGATGAAAGAAGGTACTTATCTACGAGTTTTTTTATTATCTGCATACTTCATAATCCATTTCAGTTTCATTACTCACGAGAGTACTCAAATATTGATAACTTTTGAATCACGTAGCATTAAAATCTAAGCACAGAAAATCAAAACGTTATATGTAGTTATATAATACAGTCGCAAATGGAAATACCTTCCTACCTCTGTACCTAAGGCCTCGATTGAAAAATTTTTCAAACAAAAATTATATATCATGCACCTATGAATAATTTTGATCATATATAAAATTTCGATCTGACCCCTTCCTCCCCGCCAATTTTGCAAATTACATTTCAAAATGGCTGTAAAATTCAGTTTTTCACGTTTTACGTCAAAATTAAGCGACTTAAAACACTTTTTCAAATAACAAAAGTTGTTCAGAATCATAAAAAGAGCACGTGCACCAAAAATCGCACCCCTTCATCCGATGGTTCACCCTCCCTTTTCAAAAAAGCCCCCCTCCCCCATTTCTATACTACCCATGAAACTATAAAACATATGGTTATGCTTTTGCTTATTGAATTTTTTCAAGTCCATAAAAACTTGATAGGTATTTGAAATTTCATTAAAATTTTTCAAATTCAAAAAGTTTAAATTGTTTTAACAAAAATGTTTAAAATTCAGCACTATCTCTGAAATTTTCAAGCCCCTAAAAGTCAATGGAAATCTAAAAATTTTCCAAGTCCAAAAAAGTCGGACAAAAATGTCTAAAAATCAGCGTAATATCTGAAATTTTTAAAATTCAAGGAGTCTGTCTGACAAAATATCAGAAACTCGCCCAGATTTATAAAATTTTTGAGGTTTATCTCTGAAAATTTTCCATACCAAAAATTCAATAGAAATCTAACGATTTTTCCAAGTCCAAAAAAGTCTGACAAAATGTCTGAATGTCAATTTTTTAAGTTCAAAAAGTCTATAAATTGTTCGTTTGACAAAATGTCTAAAAGTCGGCATTATCTCTGAGATTTTCCAAGTCCAAAAAAGTCTGACATAATGTCTAGAAGTCAGTGTGATGAAATTTCGTGATAGAATTTTGTCACGGAATTTCATCAGTTTTTTCGCGAAATTAGCCATAGCAAAAGCATATTCTATGCTAAAATACACCTTTCTCTGCGCCTATGGCTCCATATTGAAACATTTTTCAAACAAAAGTTTCACATCATACTTCTGAAAATATTTTTAATCACTAGGAAATTTTCAACCCGAATCTTTCCTCCCCTCCAATTTTGGACATTACGTATCAAAATCACCCTTGAAAACAATTTTTCACAATTTACATGAAAAGTTGCGATATTTGACCATAATCAAATGAGTAAGAGTCGTTTAGATTCATGCAAGGAGTCCATACTCCATATACCTGAAGTAAGTAACATTGCATCCCCTCTCCCCACTTCTTCCCTAAGAATGCGTAATTTTGACATACAAAACGTGAAAAACTGAATTTTACAGTCATTTTGAAATTTGAAATGATAATTTGCAAAATTGGCGGGTAGGAAGGGGCTAGATCAAAATTTTTCATGCAACCAAAATTATTCACAGGGGTATGATGTATAATTCTTGTTTGAAAAATTTTTCAATTATGGCCTTAGCTACAGAGATAGGAAAATTTATTGGAAAGGGGGTGGACTCTTGGAAAAAGAGGGCCTTGGAAAATTGGAACCCCAGCCCATTTTTTTGAAAATACGTCTTAGATTACGCATCAATCATAAACATGCTTTTAACCTTTCAAGCTCACGGACGACTTTTTGTAAATTTGCGACTGTTCTAAGTAGGTACCTACATAGTAAGATAATCAAATTTTTGAAATGTCGCTCTAAACCAATTATTTGGTTTGTTACAGAAAGCGATTTGAACATTGATACCGAAGACGTAATTTTAGATCCACCGCCCAGAGATCCACCTTCATCGTTCACCAGTAGTCGACCATTTGTAAGTAGATAATCGTTTCATCTTCAATTGTACCAAACCAATGTGCAAACAAATTCCAATTATCTGAATAAATAAACTCATGCAAAATTTAAATTCACAGAGACGAAGTAGAAGACCAACGCATTCTAGTCAAACCACACGACCGGATAATTCACCAGATGGTCAAAGTTTCTTCCAGTCATTCGCACCCTTATTCACGAACAATTCGCCTTTGGGTCACAGTCGACCTTTACTCTATCCTGACCATTCGTTCAAACCATCATTCAAATCAGCTTCCTATCGAGACTTGCCTTTCACCGGAACCAATGACAATATTTTAGGATCAGGTAATTTCGGTGTGGTAAAAGGAGGCACTTACTATGCCGAAGAAAGAGAAGATGGTGATTTCGCATCGGACAGCGAACCTTACGCTTACATAGGTAGCAGTCCGTTACACCACAGGAGGAAAAATCCTCCACCAGCTTTTCGAAATGGAGGCGATTTTTTCGCCCATTTTAGAGATTTCGCCGATATTACAGCTCCGAGTAAATCATTTTCCGAATACTACGTGGTATATGTGAATAAAAACGCCACAGCTGAGGAAACCAAACAACCAGTAGTTAAAGGTCCTAAGAATATCATAGAGCAGTTGGAAATGCTAGATTCAGCGGATGATCCATTGACGGCCAAGGAATCCAATAAACAGTCCAAGTTTAAAAGGAAATTAAGTGCTCATCAGAAACAAAACAAAGATAAAGAGAATTACATAAAATCTAAATTGTATTCGACTGTCAAAGAAGTTCCAGAACCGCTGATAGCGCTAAGTTAATCGTGTTTATCAATCGTTCTCGTATTGTAATTGAAAATTGTGCCAAATTTTTCATCGGCCGAGTGTGTAGCTGGTGCGTGCATTTGCTTATTTAATTTCCGGTGATTTTCTGTCTTCATTTTTAATGTATAGTACCTAATTTTAAGCAACTTTTGTAAAAAGTATATTATATTTTAATCATAAGAAGGTAAGTACTCAGTGGCCCGCTATATAAAAGTTAGTAACATTGAACATAAAAAAAAGATTGACTTACCTACGAGAAAATATTTCGAATTACCTATTCTTTGTAATTTTCGAAGACTGAAAATTTGCAGCAATGTACTACATATTATTTACTTACACATTTACATCGTGATGATTCTTCAACTTGTTCGTAAATGACTATCAAAAATGGTTTCTTTCCTAGGTACAAATCTGAGTTACAGTTTTGAGAATAACAGAACACGAACATGAGAATAGCTTGGTGTGTAGTTGCAAAGCAAATATCAGAATATATTCCTCCATTACCTAATGATCGCTATTTTTGAGAGCGAATGTTCCTTGATATTCAAGTTGATTGTTGTATAGGCCTAACCCAAAACCGATTAATTTACGTCCAACTTAGCTAATACTTTACCTCTTTACACGAACGTACTTATATGAACTTTCAACTGAAACTACCTATGTATATTATTTGTGTTTTAATTTTTTTCTGAATGTAAGAATGTTCATTTTTTCGAAAAAATTAAAAATATTCCTATTTTCTATTTAAAAAAATGTTGTAACTTCTCTTTTTCCGAAACTTTATTCTACAGATACAGAGTACAGAATAAATGGTTACGTTAGATTTGGTAAAAAAAATTTGGAACTTTGCCAAATTTGAATTTCGGATGAAATTGTAACTCAAAAAAAATTGATGCAGACTTGTAAAATTGTGTACATAATATTTGATTCTTATTCAAATTGTATTAAATTTCATGTTAATATTTTAACAATACTTCGTGGTTTAATTTTAAATCAATTTGTAAATAAATTGAACTTTTTGTAATTGTATGATTTGAATAACTCACCTAATTTAATGGTAATTTTCTCACAATAAATTATAGCTCATCCTCGTCGGTGTAATGAGGTTTTCAAATCTATCAAAAGATGCGAATTCAACGCGTAATTCAATTATCACTGATCAAGATCAGGATAACCAACGAGCTCGTGGGAAATAACAAACAATGGTTTAATTTCCATCTTCAGCCTTTAATCAGTTGATTTACAACATAACATTAGAATTACACAACGAAATCTTCTCAAAGCATTATCAGTCTTATAAAAAATACCGCCACGTCGGGCCAACTGTTATCGTTTGAAAAATCAACCAAACGGATAAAATTAAAACTGAAGAATAATCATTTAAAAAAGAAAAAAATATACAAAATAAAAATTACAATCAAAAAAATTCTGGATATACAACATCTTAAACTATTTAGAAAAAAATGCACACAATAATTCACAGTGATGAGAATTTACTTTCAAATTTTATTAAGTTTTTCTTGCACAACTTTTAGCCACCTAATAAGCTCTGCTAATCTGCTGTTCATTTGTCTACTGTATAACATGTTCAAGCAATGAGTTATCAAATCATTCAGTTTTAGGGCTGTTTGTTTCCTGTAATCAAAAACAAAGGATTATAATCTCGGATAATAATCTAATGAAACGAACGTTTCTTTGCGAACTTACTTTTGAGTGTGAGTAATATTCGTACTACGCACAACGCTATCGGCAAAACTGCCAATGGCTGCTATAATATGATATTCATCTCCGTTCTCTTCCCAGCATGAACTATTAACCACGTATAATCTGAAATAGGATTCATTTTAGTGACGAAGGTATTCAATTTTAAACACTTAATACACATTTATACTTACTTTTCATATACATCGGTTATTTTTTGAATTGGAATACCTAATTCGTTCATTACGGCATGGACGTGGTTTTTACTCGCTCCCAATCGACAGCTAACGAGTTCCAAGTGGAAGATCAGAAATTCTAAAAAATTGACGATATTAAAATACTTGATATTTCGGATTCTAATTTTTCACAAAATGAAAGCTGATTAACCAACCGATAGTAAATACGGGAGACTGTTGTCTGACTGATGACAAAATGGACTTGATTTTTCTCGTAATTGATGCCATCTTGTCGTTAGGATTAGAAGATACGCACTTCTGAATTTCTATAAATTAATTTCAATAAGTAAATTAATCAGTAATCTTACAGGCACGTTGTTTCCTATTTAAAAATACGCTTAAGTACCTTCGGAAACAATATTTTCCCATATTTCGTGTACAACGTCGTTATTTTGAGCTGGAGTGTTCGAGCAATCGATAATTTCCAATTTACATTCCCATAGATCGAACGGATCAGCATAATTTTCATAAAGCTAAAATAAGTTTTAATTGATATGAATTTCATAAAACATATTTTTGTTCTCAAACAAATGCTTACTTCGGTTAAATTGAATAATTTCGAGTTTAATGAACGAGCAGCACCGTCAGCGCCAGGTTTTCTTGTTGCAGAATTTAATAATATTTTTTGAATCTATCAAAAAAATGATTTCCTTTAATACATTGATCGAAAAGGGCTCAAGTAGTGAAAAAATCATTACCTTGAGTTGTATTTGAGCCACTTGTAAATTATCTTCGACTTCTTGGAACAGAACTCCGATCAAAGGTGCAGCTCCAGATTTATTTGACTTCATACAAACTAAAGAATGGCTTAAATAATGAATTCTTTGATCCAAAGTGATATTGTCGCTGTAAAAAGTAATACGAAAATATTACACATCGTTGCAATCTCCAGACGTATTTCTAACTATGCGATTGGGCACTCCACTTACTTGGTTTCTTTAGCCAAGTTGAATAAAATATTAGCGGCAGCATTATGATTGCCTTGTTTTTCGAAAAACATCCATAGTATTTCTTTAACATCGTGCGAAGCGAATTGCTGCGAGGTATGAGACTGCTGTAGGAAAAATTCCAACGATGGGTGCCCATAAGAAACCAGTTCACCATGCAGCTTTTTATTCATCATCCATTCGTAAATAGCGCAATGTAACAGTTCGTCTTTACTTGAAAGGCATAAATCCAAAAATTCTTGGAACTGATGAAAAACATTAAAAGTGATATCATCATAGTACTTTTCAAAGTAATCTTGGTTTTTAGATTCTACTTACTCTCATTTGATCTTGTTGGGCCATAGATGATGGATTGGAGAAGGACGGTGCCATTGGTGGTGTCGTATTGTCACCTCGGCCACTAGATTGTTTGTGATAAAGGTACTCTAATGCGGAAGTCAATTCTTTATAACAACTCATTCTAAAAATTATATCGCATTATTAGAACTCTTAGAATGAAATTATTTATTACTGTAGAAAAAAGTTACGGTACCTCTGAGTGTAAGCTATTTGTTCGGGAGTGTAAGGAAGACCTCCGTTACGATAGTAATGTAAAGCTAAATCTTTAGGATCCAATTTCTTCGCTGATAATTGGCATAATTCGTAAATACCAACGAAGAACCCAACATCTTGGTATTGAGAGCATATAGCGGAAAGATTAATTTTTGGAGCGACTTCTTTAAGCATCTGTTGAAATTTTTCGTTATAATTCACTCGATTGAAGAATCGTGAAATAATCTGTTCACACTCGTACCTTTAAAGAGTCTTCTAAAAGTTTCTGTTTTTCATCTAAATCCACTTTAGCTCGAGAAAACATGATCATTTCAATGGCCTGAAAAAATCAATCCATTTTAAGTAAAACATGAGACAGAATTTTTCTTCTCCAAATAAGTAAAAAATTACCTTAGCACAAGCAGCATCTTCAATCAAGAACAACGTTGGGCATACGTCTCTAAGCTTGGTGCTGATGGCATCAACTGATGAATTGTCATCTAAATACCTATTAATCGAAAGTTATGTTAACTCGATTCGTTAATTTTTTTAACCCCATTTCGAGGTTATTCATTACGAATTTGTCTTCAATTCGCAAAAATTGTATTTTCGAGTCGAAGATTAGCCATATTTCGGCAACCAAGCTCAACACAACAAAATGGACGCCAGATTTGTGATCAGCGACCTCGAATCAGCCAATGAACCAAATTTCAGCTCGTTCGGATGATAAAATAAAAATATTCAAAAAATTCACCAAACTTGCTCGTTTGTCAATTTTTTGAAAAATTGAAAAAAATTTGCGAAAATGGGCGGTCCAAGGGTCTAGGGTACTAAGAGTCTAACTCGACGATTGCAAATCTGCCCTCATTTTTGAAATCGGAACAATATTCGCGGAGATATTAGCGGCCAAAGTTTCGACTAATCAGAATGCTAGCTATCTCAAAGTTGTGGGTACGTGACTGTTTCAACACTTTTTGCAATATTGCAGCTTCCAGAAGACCTATGAAGTCGGGTAAAGGGTCAAAATAGACTATATCAAGGCCGTAGAATTCAAATTTATCATTTAAAAATTTTAGGATTGCCAACTTCGCGAGATGAAAATTTTAGCTCGCAGAGTTGGCAACACTGCTTGAAACCAATTTCACATTTGAAATCTACGGCCTCGATATACCTTAATTTGAATCCTTACCCGACTTCATAGGTCTTCTGGAAGCTGCAATATTGCAAAAAAGTGTTGATCGCTAATACCTTCGCGAATATTGTTCGGATTTTAAAACCAGGGGCAGATTTGCAACCGTCGATTTTGACTCCATCTCCTTAGACCCCTGGACGGCCTATTTTCGAAAAAAAAAATTCAAATTTTTCATAAGTGAGTAACGAGCAGATTTGGTCAAGTTTGGTTATATTATGATACCTTGCAGGCAAACTTAATTTTGTCTTAATTAAATAGAATTTTGACCTTTTGAGCTTGGGGTAAAGACAATTTCTTGCTAATTCGAGGTCGCTCATCACGAATATGAAACCAGATTTGCGATACAATCATTAATCGTAATAACTTACAAATTCAACAATTTACTGATCAAAGTGTTGCATATTTCGGATCCACACAGAATAAGGTCACCAAAAGTAACACTGGATAAGAAGTTCAGTTCTTCCTAAATGTTGAAAATAAAAGTAATAAAGTTATCATCACTGGGATTTTTGGTTTACCATCTTGAATAATACCAGTTTTAAATTAGTATTTTACTCACCAGAGATAACGTAGATGCAACTAAATTAAACTGATGATCGTATAACATTTTCCATAAATTAAGTACTTCGCTTGCGCGACTAACAAACGACTTCAACGCGAGCAAAGATTTCTTTTCTTGGGCATAAAGCTCTTGCAACATCCTTCGGTTATTCGGTGTACCAATGATACTTTCATTAGCGATTCCTCTCGGCATCACAGGTCTGAAAAATATCATTTAAATCAAATCCTCGATTTTAAAAATTTATTTAGTCCTAAATTTAAATATACTTACAACGCAGGTACTGTGGTTACATTCGGATTGCTTTCGAGAAACGAAGCCAACGATATCAACTGATTACAAACCATCACAGCTCGATCGGTCAATATCGAAGGTATGATCTAGAATTGATGAAAAAAAGTCCCTCAATATAACAATATTACAATTTAACGTGTTAAATCATCTTTTTACTCATACCCATTGTATTTTATTATCACACTTGACACTATGTATAACCCTAGCGCACCAGACAGGTCTCATAATTCGGCTCAAAAACAAATACAAGCCATTGTGTTTATGCGAAAATTGTATCGTGGGTTGATGATCCATAGTCATTGGAGATGTACTGACTCGTTGGCCGATGGGAGTCGATACAGAGCTCGGGTTAAAACCTGGAATAAAATTCGTTTAAAAATTCGACTACATATGTTTCCAATTTTACTTATATTTACCTCCAGTCAAGGTTTGTTGGAAAGGTGACGAAGGAGATGACACAGGAACGGGAGTGTTGACGATTTTAGGTTCACCTCCGTATAATAAGAATCCTCTAGTTGCTATATCTGATATCTGTATAGCAGTATCACAACGAAAATTATTGTCGTTAAAATGATTTTATCTAATACGCTGAAAAATCTGCACCAAATTTACCTGTTCGTTTCCACTTTTTTGGCAAGCAAGTAATAACAAAGTGGCACAGATTTCATCTTCGCTCAGAGTTTGAAAAAAGCAACGCACAGCTTCGCTACCAGGATCGTGACCTTCTTCGAAAATCTCTCTGACTACATCAACGGGTCTCAATTTTTGGAATATTTCTGATCCCTAAAAGTACATTTCAGGGGTTATACGATTCCAATTAATTAAAATACGTATTTTAAAAACATGAATGACAAACTTTATCAGTTAAACAGGCGTATTTGGTGGCTAATTCGTAATGTTGAGTAACCAATACAGGCGGTTCTGGAATCGTTGAAGTGAGCAAAGCATTATAATTACACCTTTCCAACGACCACACGATTCCATCTAATGCAGCTATCGATAACGTTTCACTGAGTAGAGGACTAAATGGCGTTAAATCGGAGCTCAAACACCATAATTTATCTTGACAACCTTCGTTCGAGTTTATCAACAAACAAGTGCCTGAAAGCAAATCACGTTCATTATTCATCATGAAAAAGAACAACGAATACCAGTAAATAAAACAAACCTCTGCTACATAACGCAGTTCTAACTTTGGTCGGTCTTTGTGCTGGAGTACTTCCGGTATATCCGGGCGGCATTCTAACATGAGCTATATGCAAAGATGCTGGTCTATGACCACCCGTAGTCGAGAAATAAATTCGAGTACCAGACTCCATAACAGCTACCAAAGCAATATGCACAGAATCGTAAACTTCAATGGCACTGATACTAATTACAGGTCCGAATAAGCAGCTCTCTTCCATTATTCTACAATGTGAAACAATCTATGAAGATATGCCATTGGTATCGATGCATAAATTCGTCGTTTAAACTCACTTTATGACGTAATTTAAAATAGTAGTGTGGTTATAAGATGCTATTTTTGACATTGATTGACCATTTTCTCCTAAATCGTACATTTCAATGGAGCCTTTCGCCGATAAAGTGTATAACACATTTCGACTGTCATCGACAGAAATCTGAACTAATTCGTCGATTTCGTTGAAGACATTCAAAAATGATGGTATCAACACTGATAACGTGCTACTGGAATGGTTCACTTTTCTGCAACGTTTACCCCACCAGCTGATTTCTTTCTGCAAATTCAAATTTAAGAATTGAAATATACGAAAAAATTATCGACAAGAAGAAAAGTGGACCTTACTTGATACAGAAATTCATACAAGCAGCCATCTTTAGCTCCCATGAATATTCTTCCATTAGTTGTACCAACAATCGTGGAAAAAACTACGCCATCAGTTGGTAATGTGTAAACGACTTCTTGGGTAATGTGCATTTCTTCGGAAGCGGTAAAGCCTGCGTAAGAAATTCTCGTATTAAAAAAGTGAATAGAAATATAAAAGCAAAATTTATTGCTCTTACTATCATTCGATTTGCTAAAAGTGACTCCCAAGACAACGATATTCGATGGCGTTGTTAGCATCAACAAGTAATGTACAAAATCTTGGAAAACGCCGGGTTTCGGTTTGATCAATCCGACGGAGATGATGATTTCTGAAACTCCGTCAAAATACGCAACATCGGAGCTGTAAAACGAAAATTATTTAGTAAACAATTTCAACATTTCAAAGAAGTGAAGAAATACCGACCCGTATTCAAAATCCCACAAGAATAAATCGCTATCTACGACCAACCAAGCACGCCTGATTTCAGCAAAAGTGCCCATCATTGAATGGCAATGAATACCTAAGTGAAATAAATTAAGGAAAACGCATCCATTCAAAATTGAATTATCCGCATTCATTACTGAGTAAAAGGATACGAGAAAAATGTTCCATAATTTCATTTGGTATCGGTACTTTGTTAATTGATTTCAATTGTGTCACATGAGCAAAAGGACCGGAACTACCTGGATATTCGGCTTCGTATAATCCACTTTTAGAAGCTGTACCTGACATTAAATGGATTACATTACACTGGTGTTAACTTCAATTCAAGCACCGTCTCATGTGTTTTACCTGATCGGATTTTCAATCGGTCAGCTAATTCGGGAAAACTATTGTCTACGTTAATGAACTGTTCGATGTTTTTAACTGCCTGTTCCATATCTTCGGTGAATTTCTGCTTTAAATCACCTACAGTCGCCGAGCTATCTACTTCATTGGCGTAAACCGGCCGGTAACCATCTCTGTATGTCGGAACCACCATTTTGATATACAACTAAACTGTACTTGTGGATTAAGGAGGATAGTAATGATACACTGATGAACGAAGATGATTACTTGAAATTCATTCTATATGATACACAATTAATAAATTCGTTTTAAAACAAAAGAAAATTAAAAAGAAAAGTGACAGAACAACGGTGTTTCGTTTTTCTCATTTTCTGAAATTCTTGCGCTCAAATAATTTTTTGGCATTTCGTCTATGACGTTTGGGTCAAAATCAGGATTAGGTGAGATTTCATTGGTTGATTTCTTATCAAATTCTTTTTTTTTTATCAACATAATTCTGTAGTCCGTCGGATTATGTGTAACGGAGAAGCGAGAAAAGCACTGGTATACCAAATAATCAGAGAACGTGTTTACAGTGAAATTATGGGTATCGTCGTTCTTTGAATAAGCTTTGCGTTTCTCGTTCAATCACAGTGATGTTGCATAGAAAACGTAATTTACTTTTCAATAATATTTTTAGGTAATTTATTTTTTTGAAGATTTTTCGTAACATCGCATCCTAGGGGTAGAGAATAGAGATGCAACGGCCTATTGTAAATACACATTATAAGTGACCAGTTTTATTACAGTAGGTAAGGGTGGATTTTTTGTTCGCAACCGCAGATCATCATTATTTGTA
>FIZU01041344.1:9322-22928 GCA_900064475.1 Pseudococcus longispinus | reverse complement strand
CGCTTAGGCATAAACGTAATTTGCCGTAACAATTTTCGAACAGGTACGTGAAACACGTAGGAAAGTAATTTCAACTAAACATCGATCGCGGAATTTAAATTTACTACATATATGGTATCGCTAATGCTTTCGCAAGTTTACACGATGTCTCGCATATTTATATTACGGGTACACGATGCGTAGCCTGCTCGCTGCGTACAATTTTAGTAGGTACATATGCAATCCGCGAAGAACACAATTCAATATAATTACCTAACCGTTCTAATTGTCGAAATTAAATCGAATATCAAACGTTGTTATTTGTTAATCCGCTATGTATACTGGTCGTATCGCTACTTTTACTATCTTGATTCGAAAGTAATTTCGTTTCGGCAGTTTGTAAGTGATTTTGCGACTGAGGTATTTGAGTCGACGAACTAATGGGCAGTGTGCCAGCGTTGGAATCTTCGATGGCTTTCCTCAACTAAAATTGGTACAGATGCGAATGGGGTTTTTCTCAAGTTAACGGAAAAGATGAAATCAAAAACGAAATATTGACAATTTACAAACCTCCTTTAAACCTACTACACCGACCAGTCGACCAATGGCGGTGACGTAAGCGTGATTCACACCGACTAGAGAAAATATGGAATGTACTTTCAGTAAAGATGTCCTTTCCACCAACTGGAAAGGAGCCGGATCAATATGGCACTTGTCAAAATTAACACGCTGTTCCATTTCACCTTCTTCCCATTCTCGTTGGTCTTCGGGAGACATGTCAATCACACGTTCTCTAGGCTTAAAACATACAATGTCGCATCATTCATCGCCGCTCCGTTCGGTACACCGCACCGCGCTACGAATACTTATAGCGAGAATTTCTTCCGTTACGTTTCACGTAAGTAGCTCAAGTATCTTACCAATTGCACTTTCTTAAAAGTCATCGGACTCGGCGATGGTTTTTCATTCGGTTGCGTGGTGTTCATTTCCATATCCGGATTCGCGTCCTGCAACGTCGCCGATTTGTGGAAAATAGCTTCGAAAGCCAAACGAATTCTGCTTTCGGCACCGGTTACCGTGCTATACGGCGTAGCTACCGCCGATGTCATCAAATTGGGAAAACTTCTCAAATTGAAAGAATTTGTTTTCTTCAAGATGGATTTCTTCGGTTGTTGATCGTAAGGCGAATTCTGTACAAAAACGAATGCTTAGGTAGGTAACTCGAGTAAATGAAGCGCGAGTAGATACGCCAGTCTGCGTGCTCAGTCGATGAAGAAAGATAACCGCTAGGCACAAACTACCAACGTACGCTATTTTTTTGCATTAGATCCGAACTAGAATACTGCTTCATTTTTAAAATATCAGGAGCCGGTACAACTTCGAATCTCGAAGGTCTTCTGGTACTATCTTGCCTCCTCCTTCTTTCCAACTCTTCTAACCTACGATCATATTTTATTTCAAATCGAATATTTCGAGCGATAAATACCTATACGGATCCGATATGTTTAGGTTTACCTTTCTTGGGCTTCTTTTTGCCATTTAGCTACCACCTGGACTCGTCGTTCTCTACCGACGTGATCTTCGATCAATTTAATCAATTCTAATCGTTGAACGGAACCTAATAAGATCATAGATTCTGAAAAATATTGAAAAAAAATCAACATTTAGTACAACAGACGACAAACCGTACACTGGTAATCAACCGGGGTAGGTAACTAGGTAAACGCCTTACCAGGATTATCGACCAAAGGAAACACGCGAATGCGTTTATTTTCTTTTAAAATTCTCTTCAAATTTTTATAATTCATATTTTGCCAAATATATTTCACATCTCGAAGCATGAAGTCTTCCACATAAACCGTATATATGGCTGAAACAAACCATCGCACAACTCGACATTTCATCCACTTGGCATATACGTACAAACGTAAATATTCGTATTTATTTTACGTAGGTACTAGGCTGCTTACGTGCGCGCATACTTACAAGAATTTGAAGGAAGTAAATCCGGCAAGTAGGGGAGTTTTTTAATTAAAATAATACTGTCGTAAAGAGAAGGTTGCAACAGAGCTGCGATTGCATTTGCTATCAACACCGCGATCTGAACAAACAAATAAACATATCTAAATAGCTATAGATGATACGTAGTTCGATATCGTTACATCTTATTTATAGGTACCACGAATAAGTAAAATTTACAAATATCTGTCGAGCGTACCGCGATTACTTCGGCGATATTTTCCAAGGCGAGAATTCTTCGTTAAAACGATAGTCGTTCTTAATAGTATAAGTAATTAGGTACTTTATAAATCGCCCAACAGTATTTTCACAAGTTGAAAGCAATTTATCGTAAAAGTTGGAGGTAGGCGAGACGTTGATAGAAAATATATCAAGTACCTATTTTGTAAAATAAAAAGCGTTTATCTATAAAAGTTACCATTAACTATGTTACCATCATTGGTATAATATGAGTTATTTGGCCAGTCATTTCGAATGCGATCACAGAAACGGAAAATGAGTGAGTTACTGCGCCGGAAAATGCTGCAGCGCCAACAGTAGCATAACCACCTATAGAGCATCGTGAAAGTGCGTAAGTACTTTTTTAAAACGTATCAAAAAATTGACGACGACGACGATAATAATAATAATAATAGTAAGAACGTCCTCCTACTCGTAAGTATTTTTTTGAAAATTGTCGTTGGAAAGCTCCGAAATAAATATATCTACTCTTCCATTATCGACTTATCCGTCAAAATTAAAGCACTCGAAAATGAAATTCAAAAAGTATTTATCAGTCGCGATAAAATTGCAAACTCGTAGCGTCATCGAACAGCTGCGCAAGTGATACCTACAGTACCCATAGAATCTATTTCTCCAAGTGCTTATATAAACGAGAGAATAGCGTCGTTGGTATAGCTAGGGCTAGGTATTTGATATTGTAATATCGAGTAATACTCTTTTTAGTTTACAGAATAGCCAAATAGGTACCTGGTATAATGGGGAATATATATTTTCCATGTCTGATACCGTTAGGAAACTGCATATGTATCAATTCGCCGACAATTCTACCGGCTGCGGCGCCCACTTTAAAAACAGGAATGAAACTACCAGAAGGTACGGGTATCGTAGACGAAATTATGGAAAATATAAACTGCAAAAACAAATCGAACGGTATACGTATACGCGTAAAATTACGTAGGTAAACCCGCTTCACGCGAGCGGTATAGGTACTCGGCGTCGGCGCCAAAAAATAGTAAAGTACTCGTACTCACGTTGAAAAGTAGGTAACCAATTAAACTGATAAATACGTTGGTATTTTCGGTAGTCCAATGACCCAGTATTTCGGCTTCTTTGATTGTGAATTCGTCCTTAGTCCACGTAAAATTACTAAATAAACCTGAAAGCTTAAGTATTTTCAATTACAGATACGTTTAACGTACGTTCGAGCCGGAAATTCAACCAATTCGCGACAGCTTTAAATAAAATTATTTACTTGTTCGTCCGTGCTTAAATCGCTAGCGCAATACTTGCCCAAGCCCAAAGGAAACGAGACAGTTGCCGCGATAAACGTCACGATTCCGGGATACAAGAAGCGGCTGTAAAACAAACAAAACGCGACGATAAAGTTTGCTCGAGAAATTACAACCCGTTGTTCCGAGATGCGCGACGCGCATGTACGACTTACTTTTTTTGCAGGAACGCGTTAAGTTTTTTATTCTGTCTCATAATTAGAACGTATTGCCGATGTGCCCAAACGTAGAAGGCTCCTCCAAAACCCGAAGCGGCCCTGCGCATTTAAAATCGTATTAGCAAGAGCGAGACGAACGAAGTCTATCAGCCTTTACGTACGACATTTAAATAGGTATCTACGATAAGTAACGGCGATTACAGATTCGACAATATCTCGATAAGTATCTGAACCGAACAGCGAAGATACGAGAATGTAATACGTATTCGTAATTCCGTAGGTACGCGTATTTATGTATAGAGTAGATGGACCATGTATCAGCTACCTGGACTAGAGCAGACCTACTACCCAGCCCAGCTGCGCGATACCAATAGGTAGTACTCGCCACTCACGATACTTGAATCGCCATCGTATGGTTAGCGATGCAGAGTGGACCGTGCCCACGGATCGAAATGTAGGTAATTATAAATACGCGTCAATCAATACGCCAACATTACACATACGAGTAGGTCTAGGTACACGTAGGTATGCAATTAAGTATACCCTACCTACCGTAAGGTAGTGTACTGTATACACGGAGACGCATATTACATGCCCGTCTTCAACGAGTGACGAAAGACGAAAGACGAAACGTAAATGAATAGGTAGAGGTACCTCTGCCTCCGTAGACACCGTACAACAGTACTGTACACATTAAGATGCGATTGTTAGTAGCGTTACGCATAATTTATCCGCTTAAATCGACGCGTTGGCCAGGCGGCACAGGCTACCACTATTACCTATTCGAGTGTGGTCCGCGTAGCGATTTTACGTCTTGAAATAGGTATATCCTAAACGGAAAGTCCGGCGAATTCTGAAACGCCGACAGGCGACATTTTTTGCCATCCGAAATGAAAGTACGAGTAGAGGTACATGTAGGTAGGTACTATGTAGGTAGTAGGTAGTAGGTACAGTGCAATTCGTTTCCAAATTTTCCAACATTTCGTAAGCGGTAACGGCGAACGGCGAGAACAGATGGGCGAAGGTATCTGGGACTGGTTCTACTCGTAGTTGCAGTTTTGAAAGTTTCAATTTGGAATTCCCCAAATAGACATAATAACCTATACTCGTCGTTGGTACGAGTACCAATTGCGTAATTTATAGCGTTATCAACTCGTCGATGAGCATTACACAACTTGACATTTCCACGCGGTTACGAAAGTAGATACCTAGGTAAATACCCATTACCCATTACCCATTACCCATTACCCATTACCCAGTACCTAGACCTTATTTAGCTCGAATGCGAATAATAGGCTAAAAATAAAATATTCGTATAAAATTACGTATGTACCCGATAAACGCGAATACGGTGAGCTCTTGCGGATCGAACGGGTACTCCATGGTGAAATGAGTCGGAAAGAACGCTTTCACAGTATCTGCGAACAAGCATATTACGAAAAAGAAAAGAATGAAAGGCGAGAAAAAAAACACAATAGGATACGCGTATATCAGATACGTACGTAGCCTATGGTACCTATACGGTACGCGTACGCGTATGCGTATACGTAATACGTAATAATTATGCAAATTTAAACGCGAGACGCACCTGCTTTATTAAACCACACTGCCAACAAACGAAATACGGTAGCTCCGCAAACGGCCGTAAAAAATCCTCGCCAATAATTTCGCACCGCGAAATATACGGTCGTTACTTCGATACTAAATAACACTCCTGACGCGATAACAATATAAAGAAAATACGGATGAAAAAATCGCAACAGACGAGTCAACGTGAAAGAGACGAAGACGCGACCGGTGACTTACCTCCGAGAGGAGCTCCGAAACAACTAGCCACACCGACGGCGCAGGCGGCGGCCAACATTTCCGTGTTTCGAGATTCGTTTTCATAAATACCTTTGAAGGAGGTGATCAATTTGGACAGCAGGGTAGCCGTGATGCTGCTGATGTGTACAAATGGACCCTACGAAACGACGACGTACACCTTTACAAAAGTTGTCGACTTTCGAGTGGAGTACGATATATGTACTTAGGTAATACATAAGTGTAGCAGCCAGGTAGGTTGTTGGCAAGCTAGCGGGTATTACCTCTTTACCGAGAGGAAGTCCCGATCCGAGCGTGGCTGTTAATCCGATAACTTTGGCGACCAGCGTACGAAAGGTAAGATATTCTTTTAAAGCGACGCCTCGAAGTATGGTTTTCATTTCCGGTATGCCGGAACCTAAAGCGCGAAAAAAAATGACGCGATTAGCCGGCGCGCACTTATTAGTACTCGCTGTTAGTACCGAGCCTCCGCGACGTACCGATTGATTGCGGCGCTACGATGTGCACAAAACCGGCCGAGAATAAAATTAAACAAACTGGTAACGATACCCATGCCATATATTGAGCTATCGCATTCTTGGATAAATCTTTGTACAACCATAGTCTACCTAAAAACGGAAAAAATTATCATCTTACGTAGGCGGCGCGGTAATTCGTCTTCGTACTTTAGGCGGGTACTCGTACGTAACCTAACCGCACTTACCTTCGTTGGTAAACGTGATGCCGTAGTCGACGATAAAGCTCAACACCGCCATCACCACTCCCAGCAGAGCCAAAAATACCCAGTCTTCTCCCAGCTTGGCGAAGCTGTGTCTCCAAATGAATCCGATAACGGACAATATTTTGCCGGCGCATTTGCCCCGGTACTTGTGCAACTCGTCTCCGGCGAATACTTCGCTTTTGTACTTTCTCGACTTCAGGCCTAATTTCATAGCTTCTTCCTTGGCGCAAGATCCCAATTCCTTGGTGTAGCGACCGTACATCTGAAAAGAGTATCCGGCAAAATGGACGATGAGCTAGTAAGAGTGCAAGCTGGGTAAAAACGTGAGGGGCGACAGGCGTGTATCTTACGTATCGAATGGGGTGTTGGGGGTACCGCGCGCGTATCGCGCGATTAATTATCAAATGATCGATGACACTAGGTAGATCGCAACTCGCAAGATTCTCAACAAAAATTCAACGTAGCTGGCTGGTTGATACGGTATATGGTAAGGTACAAGTACCTAATCTACTTCTACCGTCCAAGCGTGGGGTAGGTAGGTAGGTAGGCAGGCAGGCAGAGGTACTTAAACGGGGTAGGTACGTGGCGTCGTCTGGGGCAAATACGACGGTAGGGCAGCACCGCGCCGGCGAGGGGTAAACGAATATTACGTATTTGTAGTTCCGATTCGCAATGGTCAGATTTCCTGTACGGGCGTAATGGTAATAGTAAACGAGCAACGTGCGATTCGGCATTTATCACATAGCTAGTTATACTGGTACTGCAATACCGACATATACGAGTATGCATCCGCATGTACCTATACATATATCGACTATAAGCAATTCTTACGCGTAGTTATAACTATAGGCCATTAGGCCTAAGCCTTACGTTCGTGCACGTTTCAATTGTTTACCACCTACTTAGCCACGTTGTATCGTATATGTAGGCTGAATTAATACTCGTAGGTAGGTAAAAATAGTACGCGTATTATTACCTATAGGTATGGTAGATATACGCGCGAAACAAAACATAGCTAGGTCTAGGTACTCACATAGGTATACATTACGAGATAGCTTTTACAGGCAGGTATAGGAGCTAATAGAAGGACCGCTGCCCTTAGGTTGGACCGGAGTTGGAATGGCGCGGAGCGGCGTCGATCTTACAAGTTACAACAAAATATCCGAGTGACCGCGATTCAACGAACACAAACCATCAAATTCGCACTCTTCGGGTACACGATAGGAAAATTTGGACCGCGATTCGGGCATCGTCCGTATTCCAGAATTACGCGATAAAATTGGATAATGGCGGAAGCCGAGCCGCCGGTTGAGCTTACTGCGCCGAAACTAACGTTACTCCGATCAAGTTTCAAATTCAAATTAAGACAGAGAAATTAAAATGATGTAAATTCGTACGCGTTATCAACAACGTTCGACGTCGATATGCAACCAATCGCTGCCGCGATAACAACAACAATTAATGAAAAATCCTATATTTACAACGCGATTAGGTAAGTATCTCTTTTCTCGTACGAGCACTGCAGTATTAAATTTATAAGTATAATCGTAGGTATTTCGAGATTCGAAAAGTAATCTCGCGCCGCGCGCCGTCATTAAATTAAATATAAATATTTTATCCGCCACCGCGACCAAATAAGTACATATTTTCGGTCACCGAGTGTACCTACATCGGCTGATCGCTGATCAAACCTCGGTCGACCATTAAACAATTTTCCGCTCGCTGACGCTGTACGTATATAAAAACTTGCGATCGAGAGGTCCAAATTTTGCCAATTGGAAAGCCCTTCGTTCGCACTCGGTTTTCTCAAGTAGATACGATTATAGGTACGAAATGTGCAAAACCGACCAAATTCAGCGGTAGGTGGAAGATTTTGGATTTTACGTAGGTACCTAGACTAGAGGAGGTCGAGATTTTTTCAAGCTATCGCTCGCTCGCTTCTTTCCCAAGATGGTTCGTACCAGTGGCGTACCCAGACTGGCAACAATGGGGTAAGGGAGGGGGGGGGGGTCTTCGTGGAAAAAAATAAAATTTCACGTAAAATTTAAAAAAATACCTACCCATTAAGCGAATGCATCGCGACAGGGCGAAGGTAGGACGAAAAATTTTGCAGAAAAATACATTTAAAAGCTTAAATTTCACCATATTTTCCAATTTTTCAGTCATCAAGGAGGATGCAGACCCTCTGGATACCCCAACCCCTCAAATACACCGCTGGTTCGTACGAGTCAACTTTCTAAAAACTATCGAATCAAAATGATTCCAACGAGATAAGTAGGTACTCGAAGACGCATTTTCGCGCGAAATAATTAATTAACGTCGCGTCGTTTCAATTTACTCTCGGAGTCAAAAAAACTGGGGGGAGGGGAGGCGAAAATTGAGTATCATTTTTTATACTTCGATGTACCGACAGCGAGCTCTTATATAAAACGAAATTGCGAATAGAGATAAGACAAAATTCCACGGGCCCTTATTTCCATTCCTACGCCTTATCGCACGAATTCCGATGTAAATTGAAATTAAATCGACGATCGATCGGAGGAATTTAAAAACTGTTTTCGTACAAATTGGGGGCGGAAAGTCGCGCGGGTAATTAAAATTTCGAAGACTTCTCGAGCTCGATTTCATCTAAAATGACGCAACAAAAGCGCACGTTGATTACCTACCTACGTACTCGTAGATAGGTAGGTACCTTGCAGTTGCCGAAATACGAGCGAATCGAAATTTTGGTCAGTTTCTACTAGATAGTACGTAGGTGTAGGTAGGAGGGTACGTAAATACGATTAGGACCGGAGAAGATGCGGTAAGGGTAAGGCCTAAGGCGAACTTACAGCCAGATCTTCGTACGAGAGAAAGTCATCGTTGACGTTGGACGGTGGCGGACAAGGATAGAAGGCTGTCTGTTGCGACTGATGTCTGGCCCCCGAAGCTGGTTCTCTCAAGTCGTCCACGTGTCTGCGTTGAAACACCGGCGAAGCCAGAACTTTACGTTTTCTCGTATTGTACTCGGCTACCAATCTATCGAAATCCTCCCATTCTGTGTCCACGTCTTCTTCGTACATATTGCGGGCGGGGGCGCGATCGTCACTCGGGTTCGGCGTCCAGGTTAGTAGGTACCTCGGTGTAGGCTAGGTACTGCGTACAGGTACGGGTACAGGTACAAACCGCAAACACTGCCCGATACGTTCGACACGTTTCGGGGATTTCACTGGTGCAAAAGCCGAGCGCAGCAGGACGCGTACCGAGTTCCTACCGAGTGGACAACGGTCACGCAAATTATGCGACGCGACGCGACGTACCTATTAAGTTATCGCAGTTTCAATTTGAAATCTCATCTCGCCTTTCGTCTCCGGCCCGTCCGCAGGATGACAGGATGAATAACGTGGTCGCTTTTTGCGGCTGGGCTTGCCTTCGCAGTCCGCATAATGGATACAAAGACCGGCGCGAGGGGCGGCAGTACGGGTATCTATCGTAACCGGTAACAGTGGTCATCGGTGCACGTAGATGTATGTACGTAGACGTACTCGTAGTTATACTATGTACTACCTATGGGCTAAGCAGTCGGCACGCAGATATCGTATGCACGCGTAAATGCGGCACGTAACGGGGACGTATCAATTTATCCAATTAATTTTCTTCGTCCATCCGTTAATCGGCCAGCTAACGCGTTGATTTTCGTGTCGTAATCGTATACACACGCCGCGTCGCGCCGCGCCGCACCATTTACACGAGTATTAGGTATCGTACGTACCTAGGTAGTAGCTGTACCTATAACTACCTATAACGTAGGTACACCTAGTATGTCTTACGTAGCATATACGATGGTCATCTGAGATCTGATTGTCCATCGCGCCGTGCCGTGTCGTGTGTCAACGTCACTTGTCAGTCCGTCAGCGACGGACCTCGGAAGAGCAAACGAATCCTTTCTCGTCGCGTCTCTTCGCTTCACATTCGCGCTTCTCCCTTCCGAGCTTAACGAGTAACGACTATACGTCCAAGTACGATTTACGAGTAATACCGTATCGCGTTATCGCCACATCGTATCGTATTCGGACTAGCCGCAGCGACCAAGTGGCGCGTGTGTTGGTCACGCAACACTTTACGGCCTTACGTTGGCTTTTGAAATTCGAGCCGACGAAAACAAAAATACGAACGAAAAGAAAATTTTGAATGACGGACCTTCAAAAATAATCTTTGGGGGGCGAGCGGGAGGGCGTTTTAGGAGTGGAAACACCCTTATGTCTGCGCATAAAGGGATAGAAGTATGTTCGGTACGGTATCAATTTCATATAATTTAACCTTTTAGAATTCGAATTCGTCGTTACTTTCTCGATCGATGGAAGAGAAGAGGCATAATCGTGAAATTTGCGCTCGCAGAAAATGATCAATTTTTTTAAAAAGCGGAGGCAAATCGTAGTTTTCCAATTTTCGAGCCCTGTAGGGGTGACCAAGTGAATTAAGAAACGTGTCTTCGTTATACTTCGAATCTCCTAAGCCCCAATTCCAAGTTAGTTTCCAGATAGGAAGTAGGAAATTCTTTCAATTGTCGAATTTGCTCGGCGTGAAATGCAAAATTTTTACTCGAATTGGAATTCGACTATTTTCAAATTTTCATTTCCTAACTCTACCCTTAACCGATCGGGGTATGAGACTTGGTTTTTAACTCAATTCGAACCACCCGAACTCAAATTTGAAGATGGTTTCACGACAGCAAGTACCTAATTCTCACAATTATCGAATGTGCGGGGCGTATATTGACCGATTTGCGCTTAAATTGACAGCATTTTTTCATCTTCAGAGTTCAGACAAACAGCTCTTCCTCACTTCGAGGTAGAAAAAAATTTATAGAATAAATAACGACTAATTTTCAACGTTCAACTACTTTTGTTCGAAACTTGTTTTCGTATCGTTAATTTAGCAAATTTTTCACCCGGGTGTTCCCAAAAAGATTACGCTGCAGTAAAAAGTCACGATAGAACAAAAAACTTGCAACAAAAGTTGTGCGGTAGGTACTAGTACATACCTATTAAAAATTCATTACTATATTGTTTGTTCTACAAATTTTTTCCTATTCTGTAGGGATGAGAAGCCATTTTCCTTACAAGATAGGAATTTACGCAGACAGGTACGCTAAGATCGAGTACCTGAACGCGAGACCGTGGAGAGAAAATTCGGATGCGGGACAAAATCAGACAGATATTAAAGAGGGGAGGGGATGATTGACGAGAAAAAAGCGATCGGAGGGCGAATCTTTTTCCAGAAAAAGGTATTCGAAACTTCACATTTTATCATTTTTTCCGAATGATCCTCGGTGCAGGCGGAACCCTCGAGTTAGGCTTCCCTAAACGCGTAGGTTTTCGCAATAATTCAAATTTGTACCTATTTCTGCCGCATTGGCAGAGTCGTGGTTGTAATTATTTTACTCGATATCGGCTTTCTTACCACGCCTTTTTTGCACAATAGGTATAGGTATAGGTAAACAGTAAGCACCTAGTCTACGTACATACTTTTGCGCGTAGACGTACTCAACTACCTTGTTTCTATTTCTGAATTCTTTTTTCCCCTTCTCAAACTCGTCGCTTTGTTTATTTACAAAGGATGTTATCGTATTACCTACAGGCTATAGGATGCAGCGTGGACGCGACGCAACGCGACGCGACGCTGTTACCTCACTCTCGTATACACAATCCGCGCTACGTACACGGTACAAGTACAAGGCGTAAGACGCCAAGTGACCTTCCACCTTGCCATAGAATCACCAAGCACGGTATTCGGATACCAGACAAATAATTATACGAGCGCGTATACACTATGTGTAGAATGTAGATACAAGTTTGAAGTTTAGCTGCGTATACGCAAGGCGCAAGCGAACAAATTCTAGCGATATGTCGCTAATAACGCTTCACACGTAATCATACACCGGAACGTATTCTCGAATTTTTCACCTCGTACATACGTAAACGAAATTTTGCATAAGCCAACTCGTCAAATTCTTCAAATATAGTCGAGTAATCTCGAATACGACACCTACGAATCTTTTGGCGATACCGAGCCGAGACCGCCGATGTCGCGTTATACGCGCAATTGCGCTTTTGCAGGCAGCCAAGCACCTCTACAGCGCAGCAGACTTGTTCGCTTTCCCGAAGCACGTCGTTCAACCTCCAAACATACCTACAAATTCGTATTTTCCTCTATAGCCTAATTAGGTCGATAGAGGTAGTATAGCTAACCAGGTAGACAAGGTACTCGTTCGGTCGTTATCGCAATTCGCGAATTATCGTCGTCTAAAACGTTCCCAGCTTTCCAACGCTAACTCGAGCTTCAAAATATCGTACTTGTGCCCAGCCATATCTTCGAGATTCGTGAAAATAATGAAAAAAACAAAACACAGCGCATCGTTAACGGCAAAAAAAGGTTAAGGTATCGTAAACCAACTGCGATAGTGCGATATGTTTAAATGCTGATTCGGCATCGATACGATAAGATAAAACAATGTCGATGCGATAACGAAAGATACTTTCGAACGAGGCATTCTATTTTAAATGTCTTTATCTCGGTCTTTTTTTCACGTACTCGATTGTTGACTTATGCCTGAATCATCATTCCGAATATTTATTCAACGTTTTATAGCAAATAGGTAGGTATACCTACCTATGCGGAACATACCTACGCGTAACTTTATACATAGCCTATCCATATAGCAGATGCGGTATTTTTTACCTATACGTAGGTAACTAGTAGGTAGGTAGGTAGGTACCCATATCTATTATTATCGTATTACACCTATTTGTGATTTTCATTTATGTATATTTATCTACGCGCGAGTCGAGTCACCTTTGATATTTGCTTAAAACACACTCGAGCAATTTCTATAGGTACATTTTAATTTTACGTACGTCTACCTATGCAGTATGTACCGAAGGTTTTTCATTTCTCCGATCGAATAATTAATGTAATTGTAAGATAAACGAGAGGACGCTGAACAATATTGCAAAGTAAGTACCCGCTCAGCACCATCAGATAGCAGTACCTCCACAGTACGTATGTGGACATTTCTAATCATATTTTTCATACGGCTCGTCAAATTACTTATCATATAATGGCTTACGACGATGAATCATTCAACAATCGACTCTTTCTAAACTAGAGCAGAGCAATACCACGTTGCCAAATGTTCGATGATCCGTAAGTTCGAAGACATTATAATTATGCAATCGTAAATATGTACTGGTTTTTCCCAATATACTTCGAGTAAGACGCGAAGAATCTACCAAAAAACAAAAAAAACACCCACAGCCCTGGGTTAGGAAAATTTCGTTGTTCGAGAAATAAATGAATGAATGAAATGGGGGGGGGGGGGCGCTAGAAGACAATTTGGTCATTTTTCATTTCAA
>FIZU01041333.1:0-28399 GCA_900064475.1 Pseudococcus longispinus | reverse complement strand
CCCCCCTCAACACTCATCTCAAATCTTGGCCCCCTCCTTGAAGAAATCCTGGCTACGCCACTGTCTGCTTCCTTTTGAAATAATAATGTTGATATAATAAAATTCTCCTCTTCAAAATGTGTAGATGCCAAATTTGCTATTCTTTGTATCTGCTTGATGTAAAACATTCTTTTGTATTTTTTTGGTTTTGGTGTACTTTGTGATTTTAATCCTTGTTTTTTTGTTGTACGTTTGTAGCTTATTACGTATTTGTTTGATTTGTTGCTTTTCTGTGTGTTTTTCAACTAACCAGGAGTGTGATGGAAATTATTTCCTCTGTAAATACCTAATGTACATAGCTAAGTACACACAGAAATATTCGTCATTCGATATTGCAGGATTTATTGAGAAAAATATCCCACATACTTAGATATTCTCTAATACGTCAAAATATTCATAAAATTTTAGGTTCAAGAAAATCTAGACGAAGCCAAAAGTCTTCTAAAGAATAAAAGTCCGAAAGAAAAATCAAAAATGATGAAGGTTTTGGATGACGTAAACAAAGAAATCAGTGTTATCAGGAATAAATCGAAAAACCTCCAAGATACGACCGAATATGACGAGCTCATGTCCGAATTGCCCATCTTGGAAGATAAAATCAACCTATTGAAATCACTCATATCGGGTGCTCCTGAGGTAAAACGTCGAGGAATTATTCTTTCAGGTAAAATATGCCTCACATTATTAAACAAAATTTAAATTTCCAGGACACGTCTAAAACTCCACCGAAACAAGATATCAAAGAACCGGAGATCTCTGTTAAATCAGAACCGAAAGTTACCGAAATTCCTACCAAACCTCAGGATCTAGTCAAATGTAAAGAATATCTGATAAAATCAGAAAATTGGATTAAGACGGCCGAATTGAAGTTGGCTGCCGCGGATGATGCTGATCATCCGGCCGAAGAACGAAAAGTATGCGAGGTGAGTACAGAAAATAAATACATAATGCTTCTTAAGTATCGTTTTATAATTGTTGGCATCGTCTTGAAGGAAATACAAGAAGAAGTCGCCCACCAAATACGCCAAGCCAAAGACCACGCTGAAATTTGCGTTCCTCATTTAACACTCAATCAAAACGATCCAGATTTTAAACCTATTTTAACCGATATTGAACAAAGAAATATCCAAATTACCAACGTAGTAAAATTAATCGAGGAAAAACTTGATAATATTCAGGTAGCTCCAAAATCTAAATAAAAAGCACATGGTTTTAGAATCTATTTTAGGCTTTCTTTTCATCTATCTTTTTCGTTGCATGCATGGGATTTGCTTTCGCTTTGGTATTTTTTATTAGCGTTACGTTGAATTTTATTATTTTTTATTCTATTCACGACACATAGAGGTTTGCTTGTAGGATTAGTTTTAATTGAACACGATTTTATAGACATCGTATGTAAATATGAGCGTATACGATTGTACAAAGATGCATTCATTATATCTTAAATTGGTAATGAAATGCATCTGTGTCGTGAAATGTACGAAAATTAACGCTCTCGATGAAAAATGCTCAAATATGACTGCACATTTTGTGATAAATTGGGGTATGATTTTTTTTTTACAAATCCTTGTGAAGTATGTTTCCAAAGTTTTCCATAAATACAATTTGAAAAAAAAATTATTGGGACGTTTAAGTACCAATTTTTTATCCTACTATATCGTGTGAATATCCTTTTTTGTCCAACCGACTCACTAATTACTTAAAACTAAGCAACCTCTTCCTTCTAAAAGGTATCATTTGATATTGAAAAGTAAAAAATGCTTTCAATTGTAAATAATTTTTCAAAAATAACGTTTGATCTCTTGAAAAAATTATTGAAAATCTCATTTACTCGTATCATATCGAATAGGTGCCTATTTACCTACGTTATTCAGTTACCATTATATACGACTACCTATTTGCTCTCATTGGTTACCTTTTATTTTCATGTGTTAATTTTCACAATGATGATGTTAATATTATTATTGTGTTTTTTCAATAAATAAGTAAGCATATTTGTTGTAATATTTTTTTTAATTAATTGAAAATGAAAGGTGTGGTGATGGTTGTGGTGATGAATACATTTCCTTCCTTGTGGTTGTGATGAATGTGAATTTGTTTTCTGTCAGATTGGTAATGGGTATTTTTTTGCAATAGAAATAGGTACCTATTAAATAACTGATAACAATATTTTTTTTAAAAAGCTTTTAAAAATTAGTTACACTATTGCACGTGTGATCGTTCGTCACTTTTTTTCATACATCTACTCAAGAACATATTTCAATTTGATGAGATTTCATTCATTTTAACTTTCATCTCATAAATGGTATCTTTCATCGTCTTTTCCTCATGTTTAAATATTGGCATAGTTCTAAAATCTACTGCAGATTTATACGCATATTTTTAAAATCCAGAATGAATACTTAAGAAGCGATTAAAATAATTTCAAAACCTCTTTTCTGATTAACATTTATCTATGTAAACGCTTGAAATCCGGTGTATCGGCTGAAATATTCTCGATCGGTCGCAACGTTTGCTTTAATAAAGTCGTTGTTTTTTAGGTAAAGGAACGTAAAATTGCATTGGATGCTTTAGAACCATCTGATGATGTCGTCAATAAATCTGTGAAAAAGAATTTACAAGATTCTCCTGGCGCAGTTGCGGAGAAAGCTTATGCAATCATCAAATCTGCAAAAGAAAATATACAAGATGCTCCTGGCACAGTTGCGAAGAAAGAAATAGACCTATCTTCTGTCATTCCTCATGAGCGTTCTCCAGAAACTGTCAAAACAATGGCTCCTGGCGCAATTGTGGAAAAAGAAACACTTCAATCTCCCACTGTTCTTCATGAGCATCATGTAGAAATGGTCAAAAAAGTTGCTTCTGGCGCAGTCATTAAATCTGTAAAAGAAAAGATACAAGATGCTCCTGGTGCAGCTATAAAGGAAGAAGTAGTCCAATCGCCTGTCATTCTTCACAAGCATTCTCCAGAAACTGTCAAACAGATGGATCCTGATGCAATCGCCAAATTTGTGAAAGAAAATGTACAAAATGCTCCTGGCGCAGTTGCCGAGAAAGAAATAGATCTATCTTCTATCATTCCTCATGAGCATTTTCCAGAAACTGGCCAAACGATGGCTCCTGGCGCAATCGCCAAATCTCCAAAAGAAGATTTACGAGTGGCTCCAGGTACAATTGTGGAAAAAGAAATAGTTCAATCTCCCATTGTTCTTCACAAACATTCTCTAGAAATTGTCAAAAAAGTGGCTCCTGGCGCAGTCATTAAATCTGTAAAAGAAACTATACAAGGTTCTCCTGGCGCAGCAACGGAGGAAGAAATAGTTCGATCTTCTGACATTCTTTACGAGCATTCTCCAGAAACTATTAAACTTACCGCTCCTGGCGCAATCTTTGAACTTGTAAGAGAAAATGTACAGGATGCACCTGACGCAATTATGGAAATAGAACCAGTCCAATCTTCCTCTGTTATTCACGAGCAACCTTCAAAAACTATCCAACAGATGGCTCCTGGCGAAATCACTAAATTTGTCACAGAAAATATACAAGATGCTCCTAGTACAGTTGTAGAAACAGAAACAATTCACTCTTCTGCAGATCTTCTCGAACTTCCTCAAAAGACTGTTGAACAATTGATTCAAGCAGTTCCTAGCGCAGTTGAAGGAATAGAAATAATAAAAGTTTCAACCATACCCGACAAGAACATTTCAGAAACTATTGAAAAATTAATTACAACTCCTCCTGGCGCAAACGTAGAAGATCTACAATTTGCTATTGACGCAGTTGAGAAAACAGAAGCAGTACACTCGCCCAATGTTGTTCATGAGCATGTTCCAGAAACCGCTGAGAAAATGATATGCACTATGCCTAGTACGATTGCAGAAAAAGGAAAAGAACCGTCTTCTGATGCTTCTCATAAACAACATATGCCAGCATGTACTGAACAAAAAACCACATCGAAAAAGAAATCCAAGTCAAAGAAAAGTAAACCACTTCAGCCTTTGGCAAAAATAATTCCTGATGCTGCAGAAGCGTGTGATGATAAAATAGGTCTGAAAAAACCGCAAGATAAAGAAGTTTTGCTTATTAGTGAACCTTCTATTTCAACTACACTTACTGAAGTTATTGAAACAGAACCTACATCTAGTACAAAAGATATGAAGCCTGAGATTGTTGAAATTATTCATTCTGAAATGAAGCCAGTAGTTAAAGTTCAAACTAGTGAACAAACCCATGTCATATCTCTTGGTCCTGAAAAGAAAAGAGATGCTTCCTCTAAAAAAGAAAAGAAGTCACGTAAATTGGCAGAACCCTTATACGATTTGGAAATTAAATCAGTTGATGTTTCACCTGGTTCTACTGAAAAACCTCTCAAATCCAATTCCAAAACTGAAGGAGATCCATTAAAAAGTGATGAAAAACTAGTACATACTTCTGTTGAAGAGCCAGCTTCTTCCCCCGATGAAAGTTCAGGAAAATATTCAATTTTACCTGATTCGACTCATGATCAAGAAGATGAACCAGTTGATGTTGGGCTTGATTATTGTTATAAAAACAAACCAGCTGAATCGTCTCTTGAAAGTAGTTTGAAAGATACTTCAGTCAAGATTTTAGATGATATTGGAAATAAACTAGTTCCATCAACAGAATCATCTTCTGATTCAATGATGCAGCCAGTTGAACCAATATATGTTGAAGAAATACCTATATTGTCTGTCAAACTTCAACAAGATCTTGAAATTACACCTACTGTCACCATGCATAAATTGACACAAAAATCAATTTCATCTTCCAGTACTAAAAAACCTTTTGAAGAGTTTGAAGAAAAAGACTTGCCTGATTTGTCACATCAAATATCCTCTGATCTTGATATAAAACCACACGTACTCACCTGTACGGAAAAAGAACAAGTTAAACTGGTTCAGCCTATCCATAAAACTGAATTTATGACACCTCCAGATGAAATTATCCAAGAACTTGATGTTTCCCTTGATCAGAAAAACCAGTTGGTTTCATCATTGAATGAAGCGGAAAAACCTGCCACATCATCAAAAACAGATGAGTTCAAAAATAAATCGGTTTCATCTACTTCCAAATTTGGTTCAGAAACTCAAAATCTTGTTCCACAACACAAAACAGGAAAAAAGAAGAGCAAATCCAAAAAAGTCATTGAAACGTCGGATAGTTTTGAAAAAGAACCAATTACTCTCACCAGTGAAACTGAATTTGACTCGCCTTCAGATGAAATTATCAAAGAACTTGACATTTCTCTTGATCCGGAAAGCCAGTTGATTAAATCATCATTGAATGAAAAGGAAAAGCCCGTTGCATCACCTGAAACTGATGAGTTCAAAAATGAACCGGTTTCATCTACTTCCAAATTTGGTCCAGAAACTCAAACTCTTGTACCCCAACACAAAACAGGAAAGAAGAGCAAATCAAAAAAAGTCATTGAAACGTCGGATAGTTTTGAAAAAGAACCGGTTACTCTCATCAGTAAAACTGAATTGGTCTCGCCTTCAGATGAAATTATCAAAGAACTTGATATTTCTCTTGATCAGGAAAGCCTGTTGATTAAATCATCATTGAATGAAAAGGAAAAGCCCGTTGCATCACCTGAAACTGATGAGTTCAAAAATGAACCGGTTTCATCTACTTCCAAATTTGGTCCAGAAACTCAAACTCTTGTACCCCAACACAAAACAGGAAAGAAGAGCAAATCAAAAAAAGTCATTGAAACGTCGGATAGTTTTGAAAAAGAACCGGTTACTCTCATCAGTAAAACTGAATTGGTCTCGCCTTCAGATGAAATTATCAAAGAACTTGATATTTCTCTTGATCAGGAAAGCCAGTTGATTACTTTATCATTGAAGAAAGAGAAGCAGCCTGCTGCATCACCTGAAACTGATGATTTCACAATAGAACCAGTTTCATCTACTTCTAAACTTGGTTCAGAAACTCAAAATCTTGTACCCCAACACAAAACAGGAAAGAAGAAGAGCAAATCTAAAAAAGGCATTGAAATATCTGATAGTTTTGATAAAGAACCAGTTATTCCTTTACTTATCAGTTCAGTAGAACATTCAACATCTGTTGATTTGGTGAGAGAACCAGAGAAACATGACCTTGAAGAAAACCCTGGAATTAAAAATGACTCGGAAGAAAAACCGGTTTCACCACTTTCCAAATCACGTAATGATTCTTCAAATGAACCTATAATTCCTGCACAAGAAATAGAGCATTTGGAGCAGAAATCGGAAAAACTGCCAGAAGGCAAAAAAGTTCCGAGTATAGTTTCTAAAAAATCTGGTAAAAAGAAAAAAGTTGCATTCAACGACTATGTAGATGAGGTTTCCATTCCTCGGGAATGTGATATTGAAAAAGAAGAAGCTGTGCCTTTCGATGACATCACGGAGACACCTATTGAACCTCTCAACATAGAAATTGAATCAAATATATCCAAAATTGAAATACCACTTGATACTAAAGAATCAGTTGCACTTGTTCATGATGTAAAAGAAATTCCAGTTTCTTCGTTTGCGTCAAAGAGTAAAACGCGAAGTAAGGAAAAGAAAACCGAAACATCTGCTACTGAATTAGGCAATTTAGTGAAAAAACCAGAAGAGTCAATTTCTGACCCTGAGCAACAAACTGGCAAATTTTCTGAACTAACAATTGATTCTGAAACTAAACCTGTCGAACCTTCTAAAAATATCAAAGAAAAACCCAACAAGCCAATTAAAACTAAATCTGATTCTAAGAAAGGTCCATCAGCATCTAGTTTTTGTACTAAACAAGAATGTGCTGCATTTATCAAGAATGAAAAGAAATTTTTAGAACTCGAACGCCAAGATGGAAAACAATCCAATAAAGACTTTGCATCATCTCCTGATTTTGAAAAAGCACTTGATGAACCCAAAGGTCATACAGATGTTGAGCTAATTACATCGCCATCATTAATAAAATACGAGCCATGTAAATCTGAACCAATTCATAGAAAATTCACCCCTCCATTACGCAGTCCACCGAAAAAATTATTAACACCATTATACCAAGAAACGTCTTTAGAATTTATATCCGAAGAACCAGTTGTGCCTATTTTCAATTCAGAGAAAAGAATCATACCAGTTGTGTATTATTTTAAAGGAAAACCATTTATACCGCTATATGGCTCAAATGATGAAATTCTTCTGCCATTGTATGATGCACAAGGTAACCCAATTGTTCCTTCATATGACGATGAAGGAAAACTCATCACACCTTTGTATACAGCTCATGGAAATCCAATAGTATTATCATATGATCATGATGGTAAACCCCTTGCTCCTTTGCATGATGAAGATGGAAATCTGACACTTCCACTGCAGGATGAATCTGGTCAATTGATTGATTTCAATAAGCTTGAAGCCCAGAAGTTATTTGAATCACCAGTAGAGACTATGCCATCTCTCTTCAATGCAGAAGGCAAACCTATTACAGTAATTCATGACGGTCAAGGATCTCCTATGGTATTCTTGTGCGATTCCAAACATAAATCATTAATACCAACATATGACTCGCGAGGTAAACCACTAAAACTATCATTTGATAAAAAAGGAAGATCAACTAAGCCCCTTTATAATGCTAAAGGAAAACCTTTACAACTTATTTATGATTTATATGAACAACCTCTCGTTTTATTGTTTGATGATGAAGGAGAACCTATTGTGACTTTATATGATGTAGGAGGCAGTCCAGTATCAATCACCGAATTACCAAAGTCGCAAAAATCTGATGAGATTGCACAATCAGATTCATTAAAACTTGTGTCCCATGAAGAAGTGACAAAGAGCGGTGATAATGGTGATGTTCTCTCACCAGGAAATATCTCTAATCAACCAGAGAATCGTATACCCGATTCACAAGTTGAGGACCCCTCCTTATTACTTTCAAATGAAATTCGAAAGCCTTTGTATGATAAAGATGGCAATATAGTACGACTATTTCTGGATGACCAAGGATTGCCTATGGTGCCTTTGTATGACTCAAGTCATAAACCTATCATACCATTATATGATTCTCGAAGAAAATCAGTAAAACCATCTTTTGACAAAAAAGGACGACCAACAAAACAGCTTTATACTTCAACTGGAAAACCAATACAATTTATTTTCAGAGAAAAACAACCACTAATATATTTATACGATGATGAAAATGAGCCTCTATTATCTTTATATGATAAAAATGGCTCATCCATAAGCATTCACGAACTTGTTCCATTAAAGATTCCATTACAGACATCACCAGAAAGACAAATAACTTCAGATACTTCATCTACTGATACATTAACATTACCTGGTGAACATTTTGATAAGTCTTCCAAAGATGAACAAGAAATTTCCAAGCCCATCCTTGAACCTGAAACTTCACCAATAGATCATGAAAATCTGGAAGTATGTGAAAGATTGGAATTGCCTTCTGCTTCAGTCTTAGACCCTTCTACATCTTTCTATAATAAAGATGGAAAACAAATTCCCATACTTTACGACAAGCAGGGTTTGCCAATGATACCTTTATATGACTCAAAACGTAAACTGTTGATTCAGTTGTACGATTCTCGAGGTAAATCAATCAAACCATCTTTTGGTAAAGATGGCCGACCTACCAAACCACTCTATAATTCAAAAGGAATCAAATTACAATTGATTTTTGATTCTGAAAAACAACCAGTTGTACTGTTATATGATGAAAAACGTTCACCTGTAATATCCTTTTTTGATAAAACTGGAAAACCTTTACAATTTGACGAATTACCCAAAATCCAGATGGGAATTCAGGAAATGACTTCATCAGAAGTACTATCTCTTGAATCATTGAAACCAACAGACCCGCTCTTTGTATTGCCTACTGATGCAGATGTTGAGCCGTTGATCGCATCGTCAGACTCTACGGAATTGATAGCAAAACCAACGAATCTTGTGGAAACAAAAATTTCTTCTAAAAAAGTTGAACCATTGCCAGTTTCAAAAAGTGAAAAGCAGAAACCTATTGGAAAGTCTTCTAGATCATCGCCTGAAAAGAAAATGAAATGTACAGAATCTGCACCCGAACAAGAACAAGAATATGTGAAGTCTCTCAATATAAAATCATCTACACCTTCCACATCAACTCAACAACCTGATTTTATTGAAAAACAAATTGAGGCAAAAGCTCATACAGAACCTCAGCAATTGTTCATCTCACATTCTGAACAAATCCTTACGCCATTCCTTGATGAAAAAGTGAAATCTGAAACATCTCCAAGTGACCAGGTTGACTTGGTTGTGAAATTGGAAATGCCTGAGGTGAATTTGCCTTTTGAAGAATTGCAGCCATCATCTCGCCAATCTTCTAAATCATTAAAACGTGATGAACAGCCTTCTGATTCAAGTACTATTCAAGAGCTTGAACCTAAAGATACATTGTTTGGAGATGAACAAAAATTATTATCTTCATCTTTTGATCTACCAAAATCAAATGTTGAAATGCTTTCTCCATCATTAACTGAAAATATTGAATCTAAATTATCACCTATTGAAGATGATCAGCCACCAAAATCTAAAAAGCCAGGAGAAAAATTATCCAAGAAAAAGACTCGAGCAATTACCTCACCACCCAAATCATCAAAACCGAGTGAACTACCTATTATACCCTCAGAAAAAGAAGTGGAGCCAAAAGATGAATTACCAGATCATGATATTCTTTCAAAGAAATCTAAAAGAAAGACAGGAGTGACTTCGTTACCTGAACCATCAAAATCGAATGAACAAATTGCACCTAGTCAAGAGAAAAAACTCGAAGTGTCACTCATTCCCGATGACTTCTTGCCTAAGTTCGAAACACTTGAGATACAATCATCCTCCCCTAAAAAAGAGCCAATCACTTGTTCACCAGAATTATCAAAACCAAGTGATCGAGAATTCACTTCAAGTTATGAAAAAGAAATTGAACTCAAAGAAGCATCACCAACCCAAGATGATTTGTTCTCTAAACCCAAAAAACTTGAGATACAAACATCTCAAAATAAACCAATGTTTGTTTCATATTCTGAACCGTTAAAACCAACAGAAGAACCGTTTGCACCAATTAGAGAAAGGGAAGCTAAATACCTAGAATCATTACCTACTCAACATGATCAATTCAAAAAATCGGATAAATCTGAATGGGAATCAGTTCCTAAAAAGAAACAAACAGCGATGACATCATCTGAACCATCTGAACTGATTGACCAGGCACCCGCAAAAAGTATTGGAGAACAATCTCAAAAACCAATACCTATCCAAGATCATCCTGCTACAAAATCTGAACAGTTTGAGAAAATATCAATTGCAGAAAAACAGAAATTGTCTCCCAAGGTACTCAATGAGAAAGGCAATCCCATTAATTTAACTTACAACGAGCTAGGAAAGCCCATGGTACCCTTATTCGACTCAGAACATAAACTGATTGTACCTTTATTTGATTCTAAAGGCAAAGTTATCAAGAAACCATCATTTAATAAAGAAGGTCGTCCAAATAAACCTCTTTTTAATGCCAAAGGAAAACCTTTCAATTTAATTTATGATGCTGAAAACCAACCATTTATTTCATTATATGATGATAACGAAGAATTAATGATACCCTTATTTGATGAAAAAATGAGTCCAATAAGTTTCCAAGAACTGACCTTGACAGAACTGCCGTACCACATCATTGAAAAATCATCTACAAACGTTGATCTTGGACCAAGTCATAAGACAACTACATTTTCCATTGATCAGCATGTATTTCCTACAATATCGCCAAAAGAGGACACTATTCCAGAAGCTAGACCTAAAAAACGAAGATCAGTATCACCTCTTCAAGAGCCACAAATACCTTGTGTATCTCTTGTAAAGTCTCAAAAACCAGTTTTCAATATCGAAGGCAAGCCGATTACTTTGTGTTTCAATGATGAAGATTTGCCCATGATATCATTCTATGATGAAACCAATAAACCTGTCATACCTGTTTTCAATTCAGAAGGAAGTCCTATAACAGCGTCTTTTAACAAAGGGCTATTGGAAAAACCAGTTTATAATTTCAAAGGAAAACCAATACAGTTTGTTATTGAAAATGGACAGATTTTTGTACCATTACTTGATGACGAAAAAGAACCATTGTTAGCATTGTTTGACAAAACCAAATATCCAATTCGTACAAAAGATTTGGCTAAACCATCAGCTTCACAAAAAGAAGAAACACTCCCTGACGAATTTAATGAACCAGAGATGGTTAAATCTAACGAATCGGTATTAGGCACAATAATGACATCCATTTCTGAACAGCTGTTCAGCAGACCTCCAAAAGATGATCAAATCGACAATGAAAACAAAATAGTGAGTTCTCCTGAACATTTCATCAGCACATCTAAAGTTCCAGAAGACATTCATATCAGTTTTGAACAGCAGAAACCTTCTATTTCTGAGCATTATGTCAGCACTCCTGCAAAAGCTCCTGAAGATTCTCAAATCGACGTTGCAGACAAAGTGGTCGTTTCTTCTGTTGAGAAATTCATCAATGAACCTGTTGAAATTCCAAAAGATATTCATATTGACAATGAACCCCAAATAGAGCCTACTTTTGTTTCTGAACATTATACCAGCACCCTTGAAAAAACTCCGGCAAATTCTCAAATCCGGATTGATGACAGAGTGGTTCCATCTGTGTCTGAGAAATTCGCCGATAAATCAGTTGCTGTTCCAGAAGATATTCACATCAGCATTGAACACCAAAAACCTTGCGTTTCTGAGCATTATGCTAGCGCCCCTGCGAAAGCTCCTGTAGATTCTCCTATTGACATTGCAGACAAATTGGTCGTTTCTTCTGTTTCTGAGAAATTCATCAGTGGACCTGTTGAAGTTCCAAAAGATATTCATATTGGCTTTGAACACCAAATTGAGCCTTCTTTTGTTTCTGAACATTATGCCAGTACTCCTGCAAAATATCCTGAAAATTTTCAAATCGACGTTAAAGACAAAATGGTTCCTTCTGTTTCTGAGAAATTCACCAGTCAATCAGTTGAAGTTCCAGAAGATATTCATATCAGTATTGAACGCCAAATAAAACCATCTGGTTCTGAGCATCATGTAAGCACTCCTGTAAAAGCTCCTGAAGATTCTCAAATCGACGTTGAAAACAAAATTGTCCCCTCTTCTGTTTCTGAGCAACTTGCCACCTCACCTGTTAAGGTTCCAGAAAATTCGGAAACCGATCTTATAAAAATACCATCCAAAGATGTTGCTCCTGCAAAATCAAAGAAGAAGAAAATTCGTCGTTGTGATACCAAAGCTTTACCAACCACGTTTAAAAACATATCAGACGATGAAGAAGAAATGACAGCTTTGAAAAAAGATGATGAAATCACCAAAGAACACATTCCTGCTATTCCTGCTACTACCAATGATTTAGAAGATTTTAGTGATTCAATGGTTACCAAATTACATGATGTTTATACCATCCCATACACTATTTTATACCTGAAACCTCAACTAGACTTGGATCATATCAAAAAGAAAACCAAAGATTTCCCAAAGATTCTGAAACCCATCGAGGTTTGCGTTGAAAATCACGATGCTGATGGCATAAAGAAATCGATCGTAGATTCGGTGCAATATGCGTCAGATTTGTTGGAGAGTCTTGAATATCATACTGCATCTTTAGAGGTGAGTCATGCATAATATTTTTTTGTAAATATTTAATTTGAGAAGTTTTTTTTTCTTTAGGGTGGCCATTTTTGCCACTTCATTAAGAAGCAAAATTAGGTAAAATGTTTTCAAAATCATAAACAGGTCATTTTTTCAATTCAAAAATTGAAAGGGATTGTAAAGTTCACTCGAAGCACGATCAGCAGAATGACTGCTTTGTTGTCATTGTATCTACTGTAGTTGCATGAATGTTGTTAGTGTTTTGTATTGCACCCGTATTTTTGTCTGTATACAGCAGTTCAGTTTTGTGAATGTGTATTCGGTGCCTGGAATTTTTCCATCGCTGCATCCCCATTACATTATTAGATTATTTTTTTTGATATGTCTTTTAATCTTGTACACTAATAATGGATTTTGTGTAATATCTTAGCACTCATCAGAACCACAAGTCCCTGCAGAACAACAAGCTATACTCACATCGATCACCGAAGTTGAAACTGTCATCAAAGAAGAGATCATTGAACCTTTGGTTAAAGCTTCAGACACCGCCATCGAACAATTGCCATCAGAGGATGCCGAAAAATGTAAATACATTTTGGGTCTTCTGTATAATCAAGTGGAAAACGTAAGCAACGTCATCAAATCAAAATCTGTCGACTTGGAACATGCTCAAGTTTCCATTGACGATTTCAATGGCAAGTTGAAAGATACCGTTGAATTCATTCATTCGTTGAGATCTAATATGGATCATGTGATGTATGAAGATGCTGATCTACCTCTCGAGGTAATTCGTAAAATCTTTATTTCCACCTGTCACTCTGTTTGAACTCGTATCACAGATGTTTGTTTATTTTTACAGAAAAAATTGGCAGCTCTTGAGGAATTCGAAGACGCGAATCAAAATTGCATATCTGAGCTTCCCACTATAATGGCAACGGTTGAAGAAATTCTACGATATTATCCTACTTTCGAAGTTCCAATGGAAATTTATGATGTTCATACCGAAACGAGAAACATTGAAAGTAACATCAGCGCCGAAAAGGATCGATTATTGCAGATAATTTGCTTAATCGAAGAATACGAATTGACCTTGAAGGAATTTGATAAAATAATGGATATCGCCGATTGCTTGATGGTTTTGCCTATAAATGTGTCATCATTCAGTCACTTGCAGGTACCTATTTTTGAATGTAACCTATTTGCATGTATTTGGACTTTATCTCATTGAAAATTTTTCCTCAGGATGAAATGCAAACCCATCGCAATTTCTTTGTAAACTTGAATCATTGCAAGAGTATCTTGGAATCATTGGAAAGCCATCTGGATAACGATACCCGTAACAAATACCACCCGCAACATTCCGAATTGATTAAGCGATCTTCGGATATATTGGATAGAGCCTCTTTACACTCTCAGCAAATGTCTTTAATTGCTTCGAAATGGATGATCCTTAATCGAGGTATCGAAGAAGAACGCTTATGGCTCAAAGTTGCCTATCAAAGATTACCTGATTTATCAGCTGTGAAATCAACCGATTATCAGCAATTAATGATTTTATATCAGGTACGTCGTTTAATTGAATGTGTGTTTAAAAAACAAGTGTCGATTTTCGCGATATCGTGATGCACATTTTTGTCACCATTGAAAGTACATTGGTACGAAAATTAATTATGAGCTTGGGTGGTTTTTATTACGTCGATTTATGGCGCGTGTGCATGTAACGAGATACCTATTCGTATAAAATTTTTGACCTATAATGAATTGCTTCGGGTATTTTATCATATTGAGAACTCATTAACATTTTTTTTACATGTAATTTATACGCGAACGTATTTTGGCTGGACGGTTGGTTTCAGCTGTCGAATATTCGTCTAATTAGCGGGATTACGAACGTCTATAAAATTCGAAAACTGAAAAAAATTGCATATTCGACGATATTGATGAATTTTTTATTTTCTTATTAGTCCTTATCCAACGACATCAATCAGCATTTGGCCAGAATAACTCAACTCATCGAGTCAGCCCAAAGTTTACATCATTTGGTTAAATCTCCCGAATTGCAATTTGGTTACGAGAAAATCAAACAAGAGGTGATCGCTTTACGCGATAACGTAAACAATAACAACAGTTTATTGGACATGTTTGATGAGAATTGGAGTCAATACGAGATAAATAAAAGGAAATTAATATCGTGGATGAATAACAAAGAGAAAGTAATAAACGAATGTGATCCAACGAGCGATATGAAGAAATTCTGGGTAAGTAGATAGGTATTACCTATTTATCGAGGGAAAATTTGCAACGATAATTTATGAGGTAATATTTTTGTAGGATTTACTGGCTCAGTTCGACGTTCATAAGAAAATGTTCGAGAGGTTGAGTAGCCAGTTTAATCAGTCTCTTAAAACACTTTCTTTGATTGATGCCGAAGAACAACGTAAGAAATTCCTCGACTTGGAGCAGAAATGGGAAGCACTTTCGAATATCATGCTCGAGCTGCAAGCAAAAGTCACCTATAATTTTTCTGACCCTAATATACCCCTGGATCAGAAATTGATATCTTTGGAACAAGATTTGAGTAATTTGTCGACCTTGTTTGGAGAATTGGGAAGCAATATCGATAACGAAGAAGATTTCCAATTTTGCCTGAACCAAGTTCAAGTTAGTATTTTCATTTTAGTTGCAATTTTGTAATTTTTTCCCTGGTATCGGGTGATGCTCCAACTGAAAATATATGTATAAGGGTAAATAGAATTGCAGATTACTAGATTAACTTTTTTGTTATTATGGTTCTGGTGAGTGGTCTGCCAACTTCGAAATTTGGATATAACCGGGTACCACTAGAAGAAACCATCAGAAACACATGTTGCCCATTTTAAAAATTGAAGGGCAAATGCACTTTCAAAAAATTGAATTGAAACGAATTTTCAATCATAGGAATGAGTAATAAATCAAAAGATGAACGAATTTCATTCTTATAATTTGTTTGCCTAATTTCAAAATTGAAATGGTTATGAAATATGGACATAAGTTGAAATGAGAAATTTATAAAACAAAAGACTTTTCCCTGATTAGATGGGGAAATCTGCCATTGACCCAAATTTTCTCGAAAGTGACCCTAAATATTACCTCCGTTGTAAAAATTCTCCGCCTAAATTTCCGACCTCCTACACCACCCTTTCCCAAACTATCACCCCTCCCCCTAAATTGAAAATTCAAGACGCGATTTTTTGGAGGTGTGAATGAAAAATTCTGAAATTTTCACAGATTGTAGGAACCATGTGACTACACTTGTGGAAATTTGTTGAAAATAATGATAGTTTTCTCAATTTTTTTGCAATTTGGAATTTTATTGGAGGGGGCTGATATGGCTGATTTTTTTCAAAATTTTGTTATACTCTTAGGTATAATATATCTATATTTTTTTCAAGATCCAAAAATAATACAAACATCGTAGAAAAAATTCAAAACTGAAAAAAAACGTTCTTGAGTGGCCCTTACCTATATATACTTGAAAGGGAAAAAATTTTGAATTTTTTTCGGAATCCAACTTCCTATTTTGGTTCCATTCCATGAGAAAATGATGCACAACATTTTTCACCCCGATTGATGCATCTTAATCTGTCCCTCAAACCCCCCAAAAAAAATTTTGGAGAATGGTCCAAGTAGGTATATTCAAAGTAAATTCAAAAATTCAAAATTCTCAATTATTTTGAAGGACTTTCCCTGAAAAGATAATGAAATCGGCCCTTGGCCCAAACTTCCTCGTAAGTGGTCCTAAATGTTACATCTGATGTAAAAACTCATTACCGAAATTTTCGACCCTCTCCTCCCCCCTGCCCCCTCTTTCTCAAAATTATCGCCTACTAAATATTGTAACTTCAATACGCGATATCTTTGGAGGGAGTGGGTGAAAAATTCTGAAATTTTTACAGATTGTGGACAATATGAGGGTACACTCGACTCGAGAAAATTTTTTCAAAAAAAATGGTCAAAATTTTCTCAATTTTTTGACACTTTGAAATTTTTAAAAAATTTCCAAAAATCAGGGGGTGACATGGTTGAATTTTTTTCAAAATTTTGTAATAGTCTTGGGAATAAAAATTTTTTTAAGCCCCAAAAGCGATGGCAACGTTTTTAAAAAAATTCAAAACTGAAAAAAAGTTCTTGGATGTTTTTTTTACACTTGAAGGGGAAAAAATTTTCAATTTTTTTGGGACCCAACCCTATAGTTTGGTCTCATTCCAGGAGAAAATGATACAAAAAAATAGACCCAAATCAGTACTTGGCCTCTTCAATTTTGATGTTAGGCAAAAGTCATCATGTCAAAATTTGTTCAGTTTCCAAAGTATTGTTCATTTCCCTCATTAAAATTCGTTTTAGAATTTTTTCGTTTCAACTTACGTTCAGAGCCCCTTCAATTTTGAAACTAGGCAAAAATGATAGAGATAGAATTTGTTCAGTTTTATAATTCAAAATTAGTCTCAATTCAAATTATTTTGAAAGCACATTTGTCCCTTTCTATCTTAAGAACAGGCAACAAGTTTACGTGACATTTTTTCTTAGTGGTACCCAATTAAGTGCAAATTACAAGTTTGGCAGGCCACTCACCAAAAACCCATAATGGGTATAAAAATTAAAAAAAAAAAAATTGAAAATTGAAATTTTGAAATTTCTGTTATCTTTATTTAAAATGAAATTTAATCAAAAGTAATGTTGCATCACTCTTCTCGTTTCACTGTAGGCGTATTTTTGCACTTGTTATCCAACGATTAGGCAATACGTACACATGTGTTTAAAATCTGAAATTCTAAACATGATTTTTTTCAAAACTTATTGATTTTAACCAATATATTCATACGTACCTACTTTTATTAAAATTTTGCCTAAATTCAAAACCGAAGAAACCAATAACTTCTAAAAATTCTCAACAATCTCCATTAGTTTCATAAACCTGGATGAATTTCATCTTCTGATTAAAAATCTCGATTTCTTTTTAGGTAATGGAAAAAGCAGCCCAAAACATCGAAAACGAACTCCTCTGCTACAGACTATTAACAGTCGACGAATCAGAAAAAGTAGGTGCTCTCACCTCCAAAGTACAAGACATACACAGAAACCTTTGCGACGAAGTCGCCAACGTGCAAAACATCGACGACCACATCAACACGATCAAAGATGGTATCAAGAAAATCAACAGAGAGCAATCTCGTCAAAATATCATCCTAGATCAATGTGAAAAAAGCCTAAAACTGAGACAAAACGATGTCGACCAAGCTTTGAGAGACTGCGAGGTAAATTTTTGACCCCATCTTTTCCTTTTAAGTAAATAGGTATTTTTCGACTAATATAAATTTTTCTTTTTCTTATTAGATTCTCGATGGCGAACTCCAATCACAATGGCAAGATATCGCCAAATTACGCCAGATATTCCACATGATACCAAAATCATCTAGAATTTCAGTCTCTCTACCCGAGCTCGATCAAAAAATCACCCTAATCCAAAGAAATCAAGAAACACTAGAGTCTCGATGCAAAACAGTATTACAGATTTTAAAACAACGTTCGAATCTATGGAAGAAATTCATCGACAACGTTCAAAACGTCAAACAATCCGTCGAAGAGGTTGATTTCATGGTGGACTTGATGTCGGTTCATAGTCACATTGATTACCCAAGACTGGCAACGGCCACTGAAAATCTACAGGTAAACAATCTTATTAATTACCTGTTACGTGTTCTTTTAACATATTTTTCAAACGTGATGTTTCACCGGGCAAGTTAAATATTGGATTGGAATTCTTCGTATACTCTAAAGAATTACTGATTATTTCGTTTCTAAAAAATTTCAAGGTGTTAGCCATATACGATTCGAGAACTAAAATACGACCGTTTGTGTCGTAGTGTCGGTTTATTCGGATATAGACGTATTCGCCGAGACACGAACGAAAATTCAGTCTCGTGTTATTAAATAATACCGACGAGTTGTATTCAATGTATGTTTCGGCAATATTTATACGACGCGACGTCATTAAGTAATTCTGCCATAAATGAAAAATTTCCAATGATTCTCATTCGCTCGTATGATATTTTTCTGCCATGGCCCAGCTTATTTTATCATTACGCATTTTAATTTTTTCACCATTTTTATCAAACTAGGCACGATTTAAATATAAAAATTTGGGTTTTCGAGTTTCGTGGGTAAGGTGATTAAACGAAGTCCATTTTTCTTCGAATATTTCATAATGATTGATAAAAAATGATAATGGACCGATATTGACCTACTTATGACGTCTATGGAAGTAATTTTATCATCGATACGTCATTAAAATACCTAATGCCATTGTAAAGTTCGAAGCTCGTACGAGCCACGTGAGTTCGAAAGTAGATTTATTTATACTTTTTGGCAGAAGGTCCTGGAAACGAGGTAAATGAAATATTAACAACACTAAAATACACAACGGTTCTGTGTGATTTAATTGGTCGTATGTATATTTTATTTCTTCAAGGTACATTTATTTAGTTAATATTCTTCCTCTGGAAGTTTACTTTTTCTACGTAAATTATGTAGGTACTTTTTAGCGGTATCGAGTGAAAGGCTGGCCAATTTTGCGATTAAATGAAGTGAATATTGTTAGATGATGATTATATCGTAATGTTGTTTTATCAACGATATTTTTTTATCTTTTCAAAGTGATAAACATTGCGCAATGAAATTTCACCGTTGATGGATCATATGGCTCATGCTTCGGTTGTCGTTAAATTTCATACAATCGTCCGGCTATATTGGTTAACATTTGTTTATCAATAGGCCACATACGTCAGCATTGTTTTAAAAATTTTCTACCAACTTCATATTTAATTTACATAAATTATTTATGTCAATAAAGAGCCCAGTCGTCGACGTTTGACTGTGTATTTCTCGGTTCGTGTGAAAATTAGCAATCGAACCGTACTAAGCAGCGTCGTCTAATTCGTAAAACAAACATTCGTTAACGCCACGTAGTTATCGAAAAAGTTTACAATGGTTTTGGTATCGCCCAAAGTACCAACTTTTCAAGTGCAACTTTAAAATTTTCATTAACGCGAAAAAATTATGTTACGATAGCAACGGGTAATTTCGTTCGTTTACGTTACGTCTGCGAATGTTGCTTGAAATACGTGTACGTTTACGTCTGGCAATGTAATTTAAATTTTATCGCATTTTTATAACTTTTTAAATTGATAGATCGAGATTTTATCGAATCGTTCCGATCGAATGATATTTACGTATCAATTACTTAGTCTAGGACGCCAGCGTGCGACTGCGAATTACCTACAGATGACCGATTTTCTATCCGTATTGTGGTGATTCGTTTAGGTATTCTTTGAGCATTCGACTCGCTGCCGTGGGTATTTTTTTCTCTCTCTTCAGTTATGCGTAAATAAATAACCGACGAGGTAGTGCGTGCTAATGAAGGATTTTAATTACTTACGACGAGTTTCGGTTCGGTTTCGCGAATCGCGATGATGATAAAACGCTTAATTGAACGGTGCGATTAACAAGTTGATTGATAATTTCGGCGGATTTTGTGTAAATTAAGCGTGGGATTTTTAATGGGGGTTTAACCGGTGTAGTGTTATGTGATATTTAAGTTGATGGTGGCAAAAAACTGATAATTTTATGGCTTCGGGTGGAAAAATTTTTTAACGTGGAATTTCGACGAAAAATTCGTATTTGAATTTGTTCGATATTATTGTGATACGTGAATTTTTTTTTACGTGAATTTATCAAGGTGAGCTCGATTTCAGAATTATTGCGGTGTTTACTTACCTACCTACCTACTCGTCAATAACATTAATCCTTTACTGAACCAATTAAGGTATATTTTATCAATTGCTAATTTTCCATACTTGAAAAAAATACGCCTGAAAATAGCTAATTCGCCGCATCTTGAGATAAGAGTGTTCCATATGTAAGCAGACGTCACGTGTGTTTGGCCAGCCACCCATCTCCTATCGATTGGGGCGTTTTTGAGTCTAGAATCATCTGTTTGTGGGGGAATTGTTGTGAAATTTCGTTATTTCGCTGATTGTCTGCGAAAGATCATCGAACTGATTTAAATGAATTCAGCAGTCTGGTGAAGAGGGGTGGAGGAGGGAAGAAAATCCGAATCTAAATATTATAAGAATTTTGGGAAAATGTTGAGAAAACCTTGTGACAGTTCGCCAGCCTCTCCCCGTGGACCAGCTTTGAATTTTTTTTCTAAAAATGTTTCTTTTAGCGTGTTGATGTGTCATTAAGCATCATGGTCCAAAAATTTTCAAATTTGGGTTAGAAAAATAGTTGAAATTTTGTTTTTTTAGCTTTTTTCAGATAGAAAAAAATCAAAATTTCGACAAGAAAAAAAAATTCAGAAAATTGGAGGGGAGGGAGGGGTCAGATTGAAATTTTTTTCATAACCAAAAATATTCACAGGTATATAAAGTATAATTTTTGTTTGAAAATTTTTTTGATTCGAGCCTTAGGTACAGAGATAGAAGGATTTTTGTGAAGGGAGGTGGACCTTCGGTAGAAAATGGGATTTTATTTTCGGTACATGTGCTCCTTTCATTATTCTAAACAACTTTTGTTGATTAGGAATTGCTTCGATTTGGCATAATTTAGATATTAAAGGCAAAAAATTGAATTTTACAGTGATGATTTGCCAAAATTTTGTCATTTTTTGACATTTTCAAAATGTTTTTGGAAATTAGAAAATTTTGTCGTTGTTCGTCAACCTCTTCCAGTGGACCAATTTTGGCCATTTTTTCAACTAAAGTTTCTTTTGACGTGTAATAGATGTGTCATCAAGTATCGAAGTCCAAAAATTTTCAAATTTATGACAAAATAACAATAAAAATTCCTTTTTTTAGGTTTTTCCCTACAGAAAAAAATCAAAATTTCTTCATCTTCGCCATTCTTTGATCTTTTATTCAACTTTTTTGGAAAAAATTTTCAAATTTGAGGCTAAAAAATTCAAAATTTTGTCATTTTTGGACATTTTTAAAACGTTCTTGGAAATAAGAAAATATTGTTACTGTTTGCCAGCCTCTCCAAATGGACCGATTTTAATCACTTTCCACCCCCTTTTCCTTTGACGTCTAGATGTGTCATCACTCAGGCAGAAAAAGAATTTAAATGTGGTTAACTATTTTTTAGTTTTTTTTTCGACAAAAACAATCACAATTTCGTATTTTTTAAGCATTTTTGACATTTTTTCAACTTTTTTTGGAAAAAATGTTCAATTTTGATCAGAAAACCCCAAAATTTTGTTATTTTCTGATATTTTAAAAACTTTTTTGTAAATAAGAAAAAAGTTTCTATACTGTTCGATAGCCTCTCCAAATGAACCAATTTTGACTTTTTTTTCAAAGTGTTTCTTTTAACGTCTAGATGTGTCATCAAATATTAACGTTCAAAAATTTTCAACAGAAAAAATTGAAATTTGTCACTTCTCAAACTTTTTTTGGAATTTGTTCATGATATTTTCATGCAAATTTAAATATTATCCATTTGGAATTATTTTAGTGGTAAGGAGCTTTCCAAATTTCTTGAGTATTTGTTAAGTGATGGTCAAAAGTCAGGCAACAAAATTTGAAAAAATTGAAATACATACAATTAATGAAGCCTATAATTGTGCATTTCAATTTTTTCAAATTTCGTTGCCCAACTTATGGCCACCCCTGTACAATTTTATATTTTCTACTTTGTGTTTAATTTTCTATTTAATTAAATTAAATTCAAATTTAATCTGAACTAAACCGAAAGAGAAGAGAAAAGGGCCAAGAGAAAATGCCGATACTTGACGATTTTGTTAGAGGGGGACGGGGCTGGAAATATCAGCTACAGCTATTGAAAATTTTCAACTCTATACTTCGAACATGTGAAGCCCAAATGAACTGAAAAAATAGATGCACAGGGTGCCTCATTTAAAAGTTCGATGATTTCGAAAAAAAATCACTTCAACTGCAAAAATCTCGGAAAATAATCACCCTAGAAAAAAAACTAATAGCTCTTAGGAGAAAGAGAATTCTAAGTACTATAATTTTCAACCCTTGTATTTTTTTTGTATCACCCTTAGTTTGGCCAGAAAATCCATGTTTAGGGGAAATTGACAAAGTCGATGTTATTTTTTTGTTTTTTTCCTTATTTTCAAAACCATAGACATTGTCTTATATCTAAACATAGATTTTCTGGCCAAACTAAGGGCGCTGCGAAAAAAATACAAGAGATGAGAATTGTAGAGCTTGAAATTCTCTTTCTCCTAGAATCTACTAGTTTTTTCTAAATGGCTTAGTTTTCAAGATTTTTGCAGTCAAAGCATTTTTCTTTTCATTTTTAAAGCCATCGATTTTTTCAATGAGCTACCTACTCTTTATTTGATTAGTAGCGTAGGCAGGCAGCGACATAGCCAGACAAACACCCAAGGATGGAGGGCTAATAAGGATAAAAAAGTTAAATTTCTGTAGAGAGGTTCAAAAGGTGACATCTCATCATTTTCCTAACATTTCAGTCATCGAAGTGGTCCTGGCCTCTTAAACACCCCACCGATTCAATTTATTCAAGAGTTGGTGGGTTTGGCCAGAAAGAATGTAATTTTGGGTAAACTTTTGAAATATATTCATCAATTTATTCAGGAGTTGCCGATTACGGGGGGCACCCTCACACAACCCCTCTAGTTTCGGTCTTGAAAAGAGCAGCTCCCTCCCCCCATAATGACAAAATTGTTGGTTAGTCTGAAAAATTAAACAAAATAGGTAAATTTGTGAAAATCAATGATATTTTTGTTTGAAAACTTTTAGTAAAATTGTATGTTGAGTCGGAAAAATTGAAAAACATTCATTTTTGAGTCGAAAATTTTCAATTTTTAACCTTTTTAAATGATTATGACTTTGAATCTTCTTTGAATTTTCGACCTATAGAAAATATAATATATTTTGTATAGGTTGAAAATTCAGGTCATTGGTTTTTCGAGGTGGTAAAATAATATTTCCTAGGAGCCCAGTTTTTGTTACCTTTTTGCCTTTTTTTTTTTGAATTTGAAAGGTGAGTTGTCATGAGTTTTGCAGCTAAAAATTTTTTCCAAAAATCCTTCTGCAATACCGACAATGTTAAAAAAAATTCATGAAAATAGCAATAATGTTGTCTTACTCTAAACAGACTGAATAAAGCTAAATGACTGTTGTAAATAAATGTCAAGTAGGTCTCTACCTATTTAATTTTTGTTTACATAGGTAAGTAGTTTTTATTCACTTGGGAGAGATCTGACAAGAAATTTCCAAAATACGTACGTAGATACAACAAACCAGCTGAATTACCTTCTAAAAAAAAGTTAGTTCGCCCAGGGAATGAAATATCACCCCTTTAAAAGCAAACCTGTTGATAGATGTATGTAGCATCGGCGTTTCATTTCAGCACCTTTTTAACATCCTGTATCTCCTTCTTTTATCGCCCTTGCTAAAAAGGAACTAAAAACAACCACGTGCTTTGAAATACATGTGTGTGGTTTGTGGTTCAATAATAAAACAGACAAAAGTAAGAGCTAACGAGTAAACGAGCAGGAAATAATAAAAATCAACTTGGCAGATCACCAAATTACACACAATCTTATATGTCAAGTCTGTTAAGTGATTTCAATTTCTTTAAAATATTTCAAAAAGAATCCCGTGGTATTTCTGAAAAGTGTATTTTCAAATGAAAAGTAGATAGGGCTACTAGATAGATAATTCTCTTACTTACACTTAGTCCACTTATTTGGTTTGAAAAAAAAAACACTATTTTTAGATTGTGTGGATAAGTAGGTAAGTACGTACTTATCTGCTTACGTAGGTATGTTTATAGTTCTTTTCATAGTCCAGACCCAGAGAATAACAAAATATAACTAGGTGTGTGTGTATAATTTGAAAAAAATTACAATTTTTCGTGATTAAGTTAGTATTTTTGGGGTCGTTACAATTACAAATTTTTAATGAAGTCGACTCGAACTTTCTTATTATTCAAATTGCATACGATTATGATAATACAATGTAATTTTTATACTTAAAATAACCGGTTTTTCATTATTATTCGTAGTATTGTATAAATAAATGAAAAAATGCACAAGACAAACGCATGTATTCGCTCTTCTGTCTGTATCATGTTTGTACTTGTTCCCCTTCCAATGCTGAATGATATAGCTACACTTCTCCACATGGCTTAAATGGCACAAAAGTTGATATTTTTTTGGTGAATATTTTGTATTGCATCTTATTTTATCTAATTCAAGTGGATTGTGATTCTAAAATTAAATCTGCAATGAGCAATGCAGTCTCCCTTTGCTAACAACAATTTGTATCGTTGGTTATCTAATCTCATTCGAGTACAAACGTTTAAAACTAGTACAAGTTCATGTTTTATCGTTATAATGGCGGGAATTCATACACGTAACCAATTTGTTGTGTTGATAAACTGATAACAAGACATGTGTATGCAATATGCGTTTGAATGCGGTAAAAAGGTACATAACATCCACATGCAGTGAAATTTTATGTTTACTTCTAAACTCTCCGTTCTAATAGAACTATTTTGACTTATAAAATGATTGTATGACCGTTATTATTTCTATTACGCGACTAGTACATATTCGACGACCAATATGGTATGTTATCTCGTACAGATTCATCATTCCACGTGCATTTTATCATCGATTTCGAAAAAAAAGGATGCTAGTTTTGTATCCGTTTCCGATTACTCATGAGTATCATTTTACAGGAACTTTCTGAATCATTATCGACTCGAGAGCCGGACCTTTTGGAGGAATTACGTTCGGCTGCCGACAATTTGAAATCTTGTTCATCACCGGAGGTTCAAAATGAGATCGAGACCACTGTCGAAGAGTCCGTTGTACAGTGGAACGACTCTCGTAAATCACTTCGGAACTTATGCGAACGGTATCAAAACGCTATCAAGATTTGGGCAGTTTACAGAAAGAATAGCGATATCGTTAACGAATGGGTTGATAATCAGTTGAGTTCGTTATCAAGCTTACCGGCCGAACAAGCAGCCCAACAGTTACAGGTAAGATTAGTAATTATATCGAAGATTATTCGAATGTTTACTGAAATTCGATCATTGCGTAGATATACGAAGAAGCAGTTAATGAACAAACAGAAAAGCTTGTCGAGCTACGCGGTATGGTTATGGAAATCGCCACCGAAGTTGGTGTCAAGGAGGATAACCTATTAGCCGATGAGATCGCATTGTTGAGTAGAAAATTGGAAGATGTTAGATCGGCTATAAGTACTTTGAATAATGTTACCATTTTCGATAAACGTAAAGTCGTCAACGGCGAGTTGGCCGAGACGCAGAAAACACTCGAATCTATGAAACAGGTACGAAGAAATCATTTCGTGGCGTGCAATACACGCTGCGAAAAGTTTTAATGAATTGTACGGCCTTGATATTGGTTAAACTTCACAACCGAGCAAATGAAAAAACTTATGTTATTTATTGTTTAGGAGTTATCATCGAAAGGCGATGCGAAGCCGACGATAAATGCCGAACATATACAGAAACTCAACGATCACCTTCGTGCTTTGGCTCAGACTGATACTTTATTGAATAACATCAAGGAAGAACAAGCTGAAATTTTAACCGATCCCGATGCTTCGGATAAACAAAAAATTTCTGTTGTGAATTTGCTCGAAGTAAAATATCATTTTAATACGGTTTAGATTTGTTTTCAAATTGTTTATACTGGATTATTTTTCTTTGATTTTAGTCGTGGCAACAAGTGTTTAAAGATACGTTCCAACAATATCATGGGTTATTCTCGTCTGTATCCGGTGAACAGAACTATCTGGAAGCTTTGAAACTATGGACTGATTATTTACACTATATTCAAGATTTCCTCGGATCTTCTATTCCTGACAATTATCATAACTTGAACAGCGATGATCAAATTTGCCAGGTATTGATCGTTTTATATAATTGTGGTGATTTTATTTTCGAACTTTAACGCTGATTTTTGCGCAGTTGTATGAAAACCTGTTGTTATCACAAAGTGCTATTTTGCTCGACGAAAAAACCAAACGAATCGGATCAACTTTAGGTGAACAGTTCGAATCATTGAATAAACTCCACAATGCAACTCTTTCAAATGTTATTGCCAGGCACCATCAAGTAAATTGAATAATTCGTTAAAAATTAGTTTTTTGAGAATTCTCTTATCTATTTTTATTCATTTAATCGCAGGTAAAACAAAGATTAATATTGTGGCAACGTTATCAAAAAGATCAAAAAGAGTTGTTATCATTTTTACGATCTGTCGAGTCTGAACAATCACACCTGAATTTGAGATATATTTATATTCGAACTATAGATACATCGTTACGTAAAATCGAAGTAAGTATTGAGCAGATTGTTACATTAATCCATTTTGAATTGCATATTTTACAATATTATTTTTTTCCGAAAGGAATTGTTGAAAAAAATAGAAAAAGGTATTTTAATGGCAGATAATCTAAGTAACCAACACGATAATCTAATGAGCGGATGCAGTCAAAGTGTCGTCACATCGGTTAAAGTCGAGTTGGACTCCAATTACAAAAGACTTCATAATTCAGAGGCAGCTCTGAAAACTTGGCACGAGTATCTCTTCAAGATCAAAAATATAGCCAAATTATACGAAGATATTGCTTCCAATTTCGAACAAATATTTATTAAAGTTCACGAAGGTATTGATAACGAAGTTTGTCCAACGAGGGAGTCTACGTTCGCTATTGCAGATATTAGACAGAAAATAGATAAACTTTTGGTAATTATTTTCTCTGTTCGAATTAATATCCATGTTACACTGTGTAGTAATGCGATTTCATTCAAATACAGAAATACAAGGAAGAAGTCGCAGCTTTGGACGAAGAAGCGAACGAATTAACCAATCTCGAAGAGAAACTCAAACAATCAGTGAATCCTAAAGATATGAAAATTGTCAGGCAACGAATATGGCTGTTGAAGCAACAACAAATTGATATCAAACATCAATTATCTACTTTAATTTTCCAATTAGAAGAGAAATTAGCCCTTTGGGATACGTTCGATAAAAGGTACCCACCCTTTTTACGTTTATTTTTTTTCACATCCTCACGTTCAATATTTTGATATGGATATGTCCTATGGCTGGGGTCAATCGTAAAATTTTGTCCATTTTAATTGTTCAATTCCTTGACGATAACTTTTAGACATTTTCCAGACTTTTTTGGACTTGGAATTTTTTTTTTCAATTTTCATTGATTTTTTAAACTTGGAAAATTTCACAGATAATGCTGATTTTTAGACATTTTGTCAGGCAAAAAATGCTAAATTTTTTCAACTTGAAAAATTGACTTTTAGACATTTTGTCTGACTTTTTTGAACTTTGAAAAATTTTCAGATTTCCATTGACTTTTTGAACTTTGAAAATTTCAGAAATCGGGGTAATTTTCTGATATATTTTTTTCAGCCAGACTTCTTGGCTTTAGAAAATTTCAGATATTCTCAGGCATTTTGTCACACTTTTTTGAAATTGGAAAATTTTAAATAACTAAAATTATAATTTTTAAATTTGAAAAATTTCAATTCTATAGATTTGAAAAATTTCAAGAAAGTTTAAATCAGACATTTTGTCAGCCAGCTTTTTACCT